>UCOJ01000299.1:0-131110 GCA_900474305.1 Cecidostiba fungosa | reverse complement strand
ATATATATATACGGCAAAGCGCTACTACGTGAGCCGAAACTTTAACGCCGGAATTGTGTACGTATACCTTTTTTTTGGTTGTTAAACTATATATACTGCTTCGCCTTTAGCACATTGTGAACACGGTGTCTTTGAGCTGATGATATGAGAATCGATGCAGGTTATTGATTTGAACGCGATCGATCGGCATTTGTCAGTCGATTGGCATCACATACCGATCACACTATATTCCTCGCTTTGTGTACATTCTCGAGGATAGAGTGTGCAGCGTGCGTAAACTGTGAAATGCATTCCATTGCTCGGCCAGTCGATCCGTTTTAAACAAAAGTTCACGTCCCATCGACGCTTCGATATGACGGCCGCCTCTATATATATATCTCGAAAAATTTTACAGAGAAAATATATTCTCTCCCCTTTTTATCGGCGACGATAAATTACGCGACGGTATATATATATGAAGCTGCAGGAGAGAATGATTTCGTGGAGGATCGAATGTCAAAGAGAGAGAGACTCGAGGCGACGGCTTCGCGAAAATGCTAATGCGGAGAGGAAGAGACTTTAAGCCGCGCGCCGAGGCTATAATGGAAGTTTGAGGCGATAAAAGAGCCATTTAACGCTGCTGCATATATATACAATAGAGTAAGGGGAGGAGGAATGAGACTTAGCTCTATCTTCTCTAGGAGTGCGTGTGCGGAGATGGACCGATGTAATTAGCATTTAATTACGAGAGTTGGGAGGAGCGACGGATCGGAATGAGCATATCGATAAAAAGTTTAAGAGCCCGTTGCGAGCGGGGAGGAGGAGGAGGACGTTAAAAATTATGAGGAGAGCGTTTAGTGATTAAGCGACGGCAACTGGTTTATGATCGATGTTGCTGCGCGCGGTTTTGCTGTGGAATTGTGCTGGATGTGCCAAGTGTGTCTTTAAAAAGGGATGATTTAATTTCTCGTTTCGAATGTTGAGGAATAGCGTATTTTTCGCTGTGAATAACACCTTTCTATTGTTGGTATCCCTTTCTTTAAAGAATGATACTGGAAACGATATCTCATTGGTTGTCTTTTGAAAGTTAGATATTATTCGAAATGTCAAAGGAATTACACAAAAATGCTTATTCGTGCCTTAATATTTGATAATTTCATTCAAACAATAATGCCTTGAGCTGACTTCGAAACTATAGCTCGTGTAATACGCTAAAACTTATATAACACGTAGTAATAATGCAGATGCTACTAAATCTGCGATGAAATTCTCGAGTCTAATCTTTGAATTAATTTCCAGATTTCGATGTAAATCTACAAAACGAACGTGTCTCTCGAAAACTATCCGTTAAAAAAACCGCAACTCTTTCAACTATCCCCCTCGCACATATATATAACACAATCCCACCAGTAGACCATTAAATAAAAGAATACCCCATCCCTCCAAAAATCTAATACCATCCAGTTCCCTGCATATAGCAATGATAATAACATAACACATATCTCGGAAAGGAGAATTTATGCAAAACATTAAGAGCCGCACATGCGGTCTATATATTTGCCTGCTCGCAGGGGGTCGACGTGGCTGCGGAGAAGCTGCTGCAGCAGCCGAGTAGCCTACGCTACACTGAAGGATCGGGAGGACACGCGGGAGCGGAGAAATGAGGCGGACGTGACGTCACAATGACATGATGAAGAGCCTGGTGGGGATCATGTGGATTGTGTTGGTGCTCATATCAGGTAAGAATATAATAAATGCTAGAGCTTTTTCACCACGATTCGCGCGGCTGGCGTATATTTTCTTGTGTCTTCATTATATATACGTTTACAGTAGTTCAGTGAAACTGGTGTGCTTTAGGTCAGCCGTTATGTTTTATCCTTTTTTATTTTAGAGAGGGATCGTCGAGGTTTTACCTCCTGTCGTTGGGATGCTTTCATGCCCTTTATTTTTAAGCTTAGTAATTTAGTCAGAATCCTCGTATTATACCACATGACAAAGTCCGTATAGGCATTCATTTTTCAAAACTGCCTACCTTCAAAAGAGCGCACCTCCGATAAAAACAAGCACTAAACAGCAGAGAGAATATCCAGAAGACCTACCGTGCAGCACGAAACTCGTAATGAGCGTAGGAGGCTCGTACACCTGCACACACACACACACTAGAGCTGCGAACGTTTACGAGCGATGCTCGAGCTCGCGAAACAAGCCGCTCTCGCACGTATATAGTCGGTTCGACTTTACGGCTCGGCTACACTACTCTCTCTCTCTCTTGTTATTCTCGCGTTTCTTCATTTCGCCTATCTTCTTCCTGATTATTCCGTTCATTAGCGTCGAGATCCTCGTCGAGATATTACAAAGCTTTGTTTTGGCGCCGATGAAAAATTTTACGAAAAACATCTCCTCCCACACACAGCCATCAGAGATTGCTTTGCATTTTAAGAGCAGAGACGATGATAAACTTTTTCGCTCTTGCATATATAAACGGACTGCGAAAAACCATAGATAATACAGAAGATATAAGCGAGTTTAATGAACGAACTGAGAGTATTCATATTTTCCGCGATCGCGTGTATAAACCAGAGTGTATAATCTTCAGCTTTATAATCGTATAACGCCGCACCGCGAGGTTATATTGTTTTCTCTGCTGGAGCTCTTTGTTTGTAATTCCGACGAAGCGTATATAAAAAAAAAACGATATACCATGTATAATTTCACCGAGAGACCGGGAACAATGAAGCCACCTGAGAACTACTCTCAACAACAATACACACACACACACACACACAGCGGGTCACTGTAACATCACCTAACTCGCTCGCTCGCACGTAAACTCAGCCATACTCCGTTACAGTCACTCAATTACCGCAGTTCCAGCGCTCGCAGCGTTAGTTCCCATAAACAAACTCAGATAAACGTTCTCTCTACGTAACAATCAAGCCTTTGTACTGCCACATTATATATCAAGAGAAATCAGACGAAGACGAAGGATCATCAGTATATATATACATTCGAATGTGAAATCGTCGCGCGCAATTAAAATTAAGCGTGTATATATAACAGAGAGCGTAGGTCGGCGTATAAACATCATTAGCTCAGCTAATATACAGCTGCTGCTGCTGCTGTGTGTCTTGCATAGCAGCAGCGAACCCTCGTCTCTTCTTCTCGGGACAAGGAAGCACCCGAGGCTTGTTGCTGCCTAGGAGTATATGTATATATAGTATATAGGGACCGACTGACAACGAAATGTTTGGGGATTGATGGCGAGCGCACTATACTGGAATGTTACTCTCGAGGTTCTCAAGTGACGTGCTGATGCGCACTCGGCGTTTGCACCTCTCCGAGTGCTGTTTACGCTTTGGTTTGTTGTGCTGATGCAGATTAACAGCTGCCTCGCCTTTTTCACCAACTCGACGTTTCGTCTAACTCTGATTTGCTTTTCGAAATAAAGTGACTTAACGTATATAATTTAGCTCTTAAGCAGCAGACAACGAGAGCATTGAACAAGATAAACCGAGGAAACTCTTAAACAACTCCGTTAAAGTCCCAGTGCGGAGACGACGGTTTATAACGCAGCCATTCGTCATTGCGGTGTAGCAGTAGCATATGTAAAATAATTTCGCGGACCAGTGCGACGACGCAAAATACCAAGTATGCATATATACGCACGACGGGTGGTAAATGATATACAGAGAAAATTAGAGAAAGAGACGCTCTACAAGATTCATTTGCATGAAAGCGTCTCTCTGGCTGTACTGAAAGATGCCGTCGACGACGCGCGCTAACAAGCCAACTTGTTATGCTCGTTTATCCAAATTTCCTGCGTGTGCAGCTATATATATGCTCGAGCAATTCTTTTCAGTCGACTCTCTTGAAGACGAGCGTTTTCCCTGTATAATATCGTATGTTTGATGTTTGCTCTGTAAAGCTTCGGAGCACACACATATACCATACCGTCTCTTGTGATATCTCGTAGGAGTGTCACACGAATTATAGGTACTTACCGACTTATCAGCTGTAACTTTTATTATACAAGAACCTTCTGCCAGCAGTATATGTATAGTAGGAAGAAAAAAGAAACTAAACGAAACTTTGTTCTGATTGCAGGATGCTCGGGGAATCCGGACGCGAAGCGTTTGTACGACGACCTGCTCTCCAACTACAACAAGCTCGTCCGTCCGGTCGTCAACGTGACGGATGCCCTGACAGTTAAAATCAAGCTCAAGCTATCGCAGCTAATCGACGTGGTAAATCACTGCTCACCTTTTACTATCTCTTTTCCATCGCGTATTCGTCGAAATGATTTTTTTATGCATTATATCGATTGTTTATCTACGGTGGCTCAAATTTCCACGCTTCACTTTTCAGAACCTGAAAAATCAGATTATGACTACGAACCTCTGGGTGGAGCAGGTAACAATCTCCTTTAAATAATATATACTAGAATGGATATATATTTCTTTGCGTTTCGCAGCAGTCTTGTCACATATAAAGCCAATTCAGCATGTCCAACGACAAATCAATTTCAAGAAAACGTCCAACTGTCCAAGCGTAATCCCTCGAGAGAGAGATCCTCCCTATGCAAAGCCACAGTAGCAAACTCGTTCTCAGACTATATATACCTACTGCCGACATCACACACAGACACAAACTACCGGGGAAGGATAAGGAAAATTGACTGCGCGTCGAACAGCTCCTCTCCTTTCAGAGCATCAGCCTCGACGTGTCGTCTTCTTATCCAGCCGCTACATTTTCTCTCTTTCTCGCGAGCTCTTTTTCTTATCTCCCGACATACACGATAGACCGCCGAGAGAAGGAAGATGGGCGCACACATGCATGCAGAGAGACAGAGTTGGATCTGACTTCCGTTCTGGATTTCACGTGGATGGCGCCGGCACAGAGAGACGAGATATTTTTCCCTGGCTCTCTGGATTATCGCGTCTGTCGCTTGTATATTTTTCTTTGCGCTCGAGCGAGCTTTTTTTTTGGAAATGTGTGTGTATAAAGAAAGCTGATGGTTTCGTGCGTTGTTGAAAATAATCAGTAAAAATTCACTGGAATAAGCATCGTAAAACTATCGCGAAAACATATCGACGTCCTCTAGAGCAGCGTCCTTCTCCGACGATTTATCCCTACCCTCCCCCGAAAAACTTGTTCCCTCTATATAGCATCCAAGGCCGAGGCCGCGTGACAGCCTTATTTTCCCCGGCGCGAAAAACACTTGTAGCCGGTCGAGCTGCAGCAGCAGCCGTAACTCACAGCTGCCGCGTCCCGGAGAAATTAATGCCGAGAGCGCGCCGATATGGCGGAATGCGGAGAAAGTTGTTCCGACTGGCGTTTTTTTTTCTGGAACACGAGCGAGGACTATAGCAAAAAGTCTCTTTTAGTATATATCTCCGTTTCGTCGCTGCGAGAAAATTAAACGCGCGTAAGTAGAAAAAGCCGAGATTGGTCAGACGTATCAATTCATCAACTCAACATTATATACTGCGTACCGGAGACAAAGACACTCTGCATATATCCGCGAGCAAAATAGCTCCGGCGAAGCGTGCAACCCACTTTGTATATAGTTCGGTTGGATTACGTAAAGGCCGTCGTCGTATTATATAGCTTGTTTTCGTCGCGAAAATATGACGCTCTTTTCGTCTTAGACCATTAGGCATATCTACTTGGTAATTGGCCTCTAAGTGCATACCTACTATATATAATACCGTGTCGTCGCTTTTATAACGGCTCCGATATCGAGCAGATCGATTGGTCATGTGAATTGGAATTCGGCTGGTTAACGGCGTCGAGAGAGCAGTTGCATGTAGCTTCAGAATATGCAGCTGGGTCTCGTAAAATCTGACTGGCTCTCTCGAACTTGCGTTATATATACCTTTGACTAATGAGCGTCTAGTGATGCTGATGAAAATTCGTTTACGTCGTAAAAATGAATAATTTTATCGAATACTTCATGCGACCTTCAACCGTATCTCGAAAAAGCAAACAAAAGGACCTCCACACAAATCCGCGTGTTAGGTACACATCCGCGCGCGAGAAGCTTAAAATATGCATGAACGCGTCAAGCCCTCGCTCTTTTCCACGACGACACACTCGTATACACACAGCTACTCCCATAAAAGCCGTCGCATGAAAAATCCAGGTGTTCCACCGCTGCTGCCCGGCAATCCTATACATAAATCAAATTCTAAAGAGCGAAGAAAGAGGATGATACCGGCTGCGCGCACGTAAAAACGACGTACCTAATCCCCCGCGTACGACGACAAGAGAGAAAATGTATCCTTCGTGTCGAAGAGGATGTCGCTTGATATTTTTCGAAGTCGAAGTAGATTTTGAAGTCGGAAAGAGCACACTCGCTGCTTTGAAAGTCTCGAAGCTCGTGGAAAGAGTAAATCTCTCGAAAATTAAACCGACCAAACCAAAATATAATCCTTCAATTTTCTCCCACATTATTCTACTATAACAATGCAAAAACAAACAGCCACACAGAGATCTCGGCTCTGCAAAAGCAGTAGTATACCTCCAGAATCATCATCGCCCCTAAAACACCTGACCACCACTGCTACCCACAGTCTCGTTTACCTCAAGTTAAAGCCCTGCGCACGTGTATGTGTCTGCTGTTTAATGCTCGACGTTTAGCGTATATTTACGTAAGCTTGTGCGGAGAGAAGGATGGCGAGGAGGTAAAGTGCAGAGGCAGCAGCATTGTTCGCCAGCGGATGAATGACGTGAGGTTTCGAGTGTGCAGTTTGCTAATTCTCGCTGCTTTTTACTCTACTCGTTTGTTGATTGATCGAGGAAAACATAATTTTATTATATCGTTGGAATAATTTGGTAGACTACAAATAAAATCAACGCTTTAGTTGAAAAATCCTTGAAGAATCGAGCGACTCGCGGTTTAGTTTCGCAAATCAAACATATATACTTTTCCGCGCGGCTAATCAGCGGCGAAGCTTTCGCGTGAGCCGATAAAACTTTCTCCGGCACTTGGTGGAAACGCTTTACGATCGCCGTAATTTTCTTAATACTTTATTTTAATGGACAATCCTTTATACCGTGTACTCCTCGTTTTCCTACTGCGCGAGAGCGAGCTTTTATTATTCCATAGTAGTATAGTGTCCGCGCTCTTTGCGCTAATGGGTCGGTTTAATTTCTCAGCTAACGATTTATTTATATGTATTTAGCTGTTCACGACTGGGCGAAACGCAAATGAAAGGAGTATCAGTATAAGTAGTATAGTCGAGTTGGCCGAGAAAAGTATTACATAGAAATAATGGGTATCTCGTTATTGCAGTCATGGTACGATTACAAGCTCAAATGGGATCCAAAGGAGTACGGGGGCGTCGAGATGCTGCACGTTCCTTCTGACCACATATGGAGACCCGACATAGTTTTGTACAACAAGTGAGTATAAACCTTTAATACCCCAGAGCAACTTCAACTTCTCTGAGCAGCTCTGCAGTATACCCTCAAGTTTAATAATAATAACAGTAACAACAACGATACATATATACACGCGTTTGAATAAACGTTTACTATACACACAAGGCGAGAGTTTGTATATATAGATATTGTTCAAAGATCTCTAAATACTCCGACTTGGAGCAATTTCATCTCACCGGTGTGCATATAGTGTATAGTTTAAAACGTTGTACAAATAAATGATATACGCATATATACACAGCGCCGATGGCAATTTCGAGGTAACCCTGGCGACGAAAGCCACGCTCAACTACACCGGAAGAGTCGAGTGGAAGCCGCCAGCGATTTACAAGTCTTCCTGTGAGATCGACGTCGAGTACTTTCCCTTTGACGAGCAGACCTGCGTCATGAAATTCGGCTCCTGGACGTACGACGGCTTTCAGGTGAGACTTTATTACAGTAGATCTGCACAAAATAAGGAATTTCTCGGTCAAATATTCTGCAATACAGCCGGATTCCCGTGTGTCTTTCGCGCGACAGATCCAAGGCCGAAACTCCCGATGCCTCGAATATATTTTTGCATCTGGCCCTCGATTGACGCGATACACACATCCTTGAAGTTTCTCCTGAGAGACTATGCCTCTGGAATCCGATCGAATCGCTCGCAGCAGAATGTCAAGCCGACTTTATTGAAATGCTATCAATTTTTAAATACCAAATCCATATATTATAAAAGAAAAAAAAAAGCTCGTAAAGGCCAGCGGGGAAATCGTTCGGCGACACGCACTATCCGCACCGGCCGCAAACTCGGCCATAAGGCCAATCAAAAAGGGATCGTCGCGCCGATAAGCGAGCGCGAGCGGCGTTGGCAAAGTGCTTGTTAGCCCGCAGTGGCGGCGAATGGCCCCATAAAGGCGACTCGCGGGCTGCACACACGGAAAAGGCGCGCCAACGTCGCGGCCTCGTAAAACTCTACTCCCAGAGCGCATTAACATCTCTCCTCGATTCCAGTCGCTTTGTACTGCGAGACTTGCCTTTGTACTCGCTCTGCGACTTTGATTATATTGCGAGAGTGACTTTATTAAATTATTGTATAAATACTGAAGAAAGAAGAAGGAGTTTTATTATATTCATTGGATTGAAATTTTAAAGCCGAGTCTTGAGGTATTATCGTTGTACAGAATAATAATAACCGATAATTGCACGCTATTATGCTCTGCTATTAAAATATTGACACGGAAATTTCACGTCATACTGTCTAGCCGCGAGATCGTCTCGATACACTAAATGAGCTGCGAAATATACCGAGTTATTTTTACCGCGCAATTATGAGGCTATCAGTATTCAACTCAAGCGTTGAACATACAACCTAACATAAATTAGAGCGAGAATAAACATTTGAATTATAAAGCCTCTCGCCGACGAGAGTATAACAAGCGCAACGTTAGCGATAATTTCTCGTTCTCCCGAAAATTCACGATTATTCCGTTAACGCGCATAAAGTCTTTTAGAATGTGCAATATACCAACTCGGTTAATACTACAGCACACGTGAGAATTTCTCCGCTGATAAGGTCTTGGCGCTGAGAAATTCTATCCTATAACAGGTAGCATATCTTCGTTTATAACACTTGAAGTAGAATAAGTCAGATGGGCTGAAGAGGAAGGCTTATTGTATTTTTTTACGAGATTGTTATGAACTTTATTCTTTGAAATAATGATAGAGATCTTTTAACTCGGCTCCTTAAAGGGAGATTACACTAAAACTTTGAAAAGAAGTAGCAGAGAATTATTCCTATTAGTTTTTACTTATAAAATATCGAAATAGAAACGTTACAAAACAACATTCGAAGTTTCACTGTATATACGAAAAACTCGCATATATCACTCCTCCATCCACATATACACAGAAAATCTTTGAGCATACATACCCCTATACCTCCGCGGAAGCTAATTAAGTTCGATCTGCAGCAGCAGCAGCAGCAGAGCGGTGTCGCCGGAGAGCAAACCGCGCCCGGCTCTGCAGCGAAGATAAGCACAAAGTTGGAGAGAAGGAGCAAGCTAGCGAGCTTAATAAAGCGCCGGCCGGCCGCTATACTGGCCTCGAGAGACACTTGAGCGCGATAACCGCCTACACTCTCGCGAGATCTCGATCCTCTTTGGATTTTCCGAGAAGCGAATCGCTCTCTGAGTGCGGGATTAGGACCTGGACCAAGTTCTGCGTTTAGAATCGCTTTGCTTGTAATACCTGCATCGTTACTTCAAAACGGAATAATTTTTATTTTTTGAATGATTATCTATTGGATTCAGTGAGAGGACGATTTGCACTTATACCGTTGTCTCAATAAAATGAGACAATAATTTTATTTTCAAATGTTGAACGAGACGCGTTTATTGTTAAGAATCACCCATAGGCATAAATCTCCTGTCTGACGCACTTTGACATATTCTGCCGTCAGGTCGACTTGAGGCACATCGACGAGGTGCAAGGCAGCAACGTAGTCGACATAGGCGTGGATCTCTCCGAGTTTTATACTTCCGTCGAGTGGGATATCCTCGAGGTGCCGGCTGTCAGGTGAGAATGCATTTTCCTCTTTCCAGACTTCCATTATCGCGACACCCGTGCATCCCATCCTGCGAAAACAATTCTCTGTTCTTCGTCGTTAACTCTTTGTTTCTTTTTTTTTGTAAAGCTTTTGTGAATTTGCTCACTCAGTAAGTTATTATTTTTGCACCAAGCGAATGAAATAACCAAAAAATTCATACAATCAAAATATGTGCGAGTCAAAGGGTGGAAATTCTTTCTAAAATACTTTTAAAGATAAAATAAGCACACCGTAGTAACGAATTCAGCAGCTTAAGGATATACAGAGAGAAGAAAGCCTACTCCCGCGATCGTGAAAAACCAAAGTCGCCTGTATATTTGCCCTGCACTCGTGGCTCCGCGTCAGAAAACTCTAGCCACGAGTGCGCCTCATCCCTACGAGTATGTTTACCCTCTGCGTCCTCTTCTCTCTATACCTATCTATAGCTATATATAAGTAACGCTCGGGGGGATTTCGGGCCGCGTGTGTTGTATGCTTGTAGGAACGAAAAGTTTTATACGTGCTGCGATGAGCCCTACCTCGACATCACCTTCAACATCACCATGAGACGGAAGACCCTCTTCTACACGGTCAATCTCATAATTCCCTGCATGGGGATATCCTTCCTCACGATACTTGTCTTCTATTTGCCTAGCGACAGCGGCGAAAAGGTGAGTCTTTTTTTCTAATGTTATTGTTAAAATTATAGAAAGAATTATATTCAACAATATCGGCATGACCCGTGTATATTCAAAACTAGATTTTTGAAATTTAATAAACCGACAATTTCAAAAGCGAGAAAGAAATAGATACACGCTTTGCAGCACTGCAGCTGCAGAAGTAAAATTAATAAATCCCCGCGCGAATATTAAAACTCCGGGTCTTAGCGCATCGCTGCACACCCGTTATAGATATATACGATTTATCACTGCAGACCTATTGACAATCGCGTAAAATATCTACCGAGACGCATGCATCCCTTTATATACATATACTATACTTTCTTAGCGAAACGAGACTTTTTCTTTCGATCGAGAGCATATAAATTTTTTGCGTCTTATATACACACACACACACACACACCGAATACCTACAAGCTTCTCGGTATATTCAAACGAGTTGAAAAAGCGTAAACGCCGATATTTCACGGGAATTTACGCGCTTGTGGCTCCTAAATTCAGCCGAGAGACTAAAAATCCCGCGTACATCCTCTTTATCGTGATTTTTATTTTGCGGTGAGGATTTATACAACCTATATACCGCACGAAATTTTTTACAACCACCGTAGTCCCGACGAATTTTGATTAATCGAGGCTTGCTCTCTCTCTCTCTCTCGCTTATATTGATTTTGACTCGGTGCCATGGAGGTGTACAGCGTAGATTATCGCGGGTTTATTTTAGAAAAAGTAGACTTCGGATTATATTTGCGGGGGAAAAGAGAGCAACTTGATTATTTTTGAAAGAGAGAAAAAAAAAACAATCTAGTCCAAAGCTCTCGACGAGTCGCAGTTCCTCGAAACTCAAAAGAGAAAATCACGCCTCCTCCAAAAAAAGAGCTTTCGCTCTCTCGCAAAATAACTTTGCATCCTTTCGACTCGCTCGACCTCCATTCTCCAGCTCGTCGCAGAACACTTGACCTCGAGAGTGAGAGCATCACACAGAGAGCCGATATTTCGTCGGGGCGAAAAAGGGGGGCAGATAAGGAGACAAGAGGTGAATAGTCGGACAGATAAAGACACATAGGGACACGTCGAGGCGGAAGTGGAAGTGGCGCGGCCAAGTGATAAACGGCCGGCAGATAGCACGAAGATACACACACACACACAGCAAAGAGAGTGCGAGATGGTAGATTTAGCCGCTGCAGTCGAGGAGAATTTCCTTGGAACCTGCGTACTATACGTTCCTCTCTCTCTTTCTTTCGCCTGTCTGATGAATGCAGCTTTTTCTTTCTTTCTTTCTTTTTTTTCCCGCGCGCTGTTAACGTTTGTTAAGGTAATGGAGCTGCTGCTGTTGCTTCTTTTTCGTGGCTTATGAAAGTCAAGAGGCTTTCTTATTACTGCCAATTTTGCCTTCTCGTAAATAGCGTGTGAATAAATTGTAAGGATTCTTTAATTAGCGCGGGCTATTTGAATAATCGCTATTCTCCCTATTAAAAGAAGCAGTATAATACAGCATTTGAATTTAAAAAGAAGCTCAGGCGAGATATCCCTGCAATGACGCGTGAAATGAAACTCGAACTCCTCTGACACAAAAGATTCGACGTCCCTGTGTATAAGCTCGTCTTTCGGAGAAAGGATCCGCGAAATTGGAAGGAGAGTATGTAACGCGAAGACACGACACGTGTGCAGTATAATATAAACAACGGGAGACACAGAGGTCACACACACACACGCCGGAGTTATACTGATGTGCTAAAAGTGCGTCGCAAAAAATACAGTATTATGTAGGCTGAAGAATGTCGTTGTATGAATTATTTAAATCGGGATTTCGAGGGCAAAGTCGCTTTCAGGACGGAAGTTTCGTGGGAGGCGTGTGTAATATTTAGAAATTAATACCGCTCTGCGAGCTGAATATCAATGAAGCTGTGACGTCTGATCATATCCGGACATGATCTACTTATACTATCCTGTTTATTCCGTTGCCTAAAATAAATTCAATAATTTTTCTCTCGACTATAAAAAAAAACAGTCAAAGCACTCGGAGCGCGCATCGCCTATTTATATCCTTTTTTTTCTATTAAGAAGACTCACGAGAGAAGCGACTCGCTCGTGCGAAACGAAGAGAAGAGAAAAAAAAACAGTCATCACGCTGCGAATCCCCTCGTCTTCGCTTTTACATTCGAAGCTATACTACTGCCGATCGCTCTCTTTCTCGTGAAATCCCATCGGAAATCCCAGGTACTTGGCACGCGAGTGCGGAACCGGAGCTTTTTAAGCCCGCCAGACAGAGATGACCAATAGTGTACAGTAGAGAGAGGCCGGATTTGTCTCTCCACTCGATGCGGAGGTAATGGAAAATGCAGTCTTTTTTAGCCTCTCTATTCTTATGTACACGGTTATTTTTTCTCTCGAGAGTAAAATGAATTTCGATGCGGAGATTTATATGACAATTTTTTTCCTTCGATCTATACAAAAACTACCGATTTCCAGCTCTATAAGAGAGCTGCTCTACCCACTTCAGAGAGAGAGAGAGAGAGAGAGAGAGATCGATGACGCCGTCGAAAAGCCGGCAGCTACTATATACATACATCGACAAAGAATTTCATCGGCCATACACGCGATTTCTCGCTACTACTGCAGCGCCTTGAGGGGCTTGATCGATCCTCTCTCTCTGCTCTTTATACAATATCCACTCGAACGTATCGAAGGGATTTTCGCGATCGACTACGTCAAAGAGCGAACGCGCGTCGATGTTGGTTTTCGCTCGTAGGAAAAATATTTGCTCGCACAAACACGCAGGTTTTTTTTTATTATTTTGTATCGTATCCGGCGTATATACAAAAGTGCTGCACCGTTTAAAACATAAAAATTTTTAAAAGACTTCCTCGAGGGTCCATTGATCCCTGCAGTGGAATTCTCCGCATATCTCTGGAAAACTCCGCAAGCCGTCACTGCATTAATTACGCCAGGCTAATTATCAAATTAATTTCTTCACGGCTCTCTCACTACTTGCGCCCGTTTCTCTCGCTCTTTATATATATATATGTATATATGTACGTCTCGGCTACTCTCTTTCTCTCACATTTTTTTAGCTGAAATCCGAGCAAAACGCAACGCGTCATCCCATTCACAAGCGCCAAGGGCCCGTTAATTACCCGGGAATTTTTCTCGCTTTTTATGCGCTCGCTCGAGCTCCTTGTGCCTTCGCGCGTATAGTGGAGGCGTTTATACTTTTCTTTTGCTATTTGAACTCGTTTTTCGAGGCTGTATATACAACATCAGCGTGAAATCCTCTGAGCTTTTAGTGCGTGTTTGTATATGGGAGGAAGAGACGCTGTGTGTAATTACATTCTTTGAGCGCGTTATTATCAAGGGATTTACACACACACATACACGTGTGCGGTGGAATTTTTTGAAAATAATTGCCTCGGTGTCCTGGTGGGGATGTGGTTGTTAGGACAGTTGACGCTGGATTTACTTGTTTACGTCAGCGGCGAGAGATTTACTGCGTCGATAACTGTTAGAACTAAGTTTAAATTACATCGTTATATACAAAGTGTAGAAATACATTAATAAGTTTTATAATGAACTAAACTTTGCTCGAATAAAGACAATAATAAATTATTGATTCCCTGAAATAAGCTGCGTTATGCATCATGCCGGTATTGTTTTCTAATAAATTCAACGTATACAATACTATATTGTTTCTTTTTGTCGACAAAAAAAAACACAGGTGAGTCTGTCAATTTCGATCCTGCTGTCGCTCACTGTGTTCTTCCTGCTGCTGGCTGAGATCATTCCACCAACTTCTCTCGTGGTGCCACTCCTCGGGAAGTTCGTCCTCTTCACAATGATCCTCGACACGCTAAGGTAATTAACTTCTTTTGAATCTAGTTCCACCTCGCTCGTGTACTTCATTTACGAAACACTGAGCAAGAGAGAGAGAGAGTGCGCGTGAAAAAATTCTGAAAGAGAAAAATTATTATATTTTTTGTTTTTAATAAAAATTTTGCTTATTTCACAGTATATGCGTGACAGTGGCGGTACTGAACGTACACTTCCGTTCGCCGCAGACGCACGTGATGAAGCCGTGGGTGCGTCGTGTTTTCATTCACGTTTTGCCCAGATTACTGGTTATGCGCCGGTCAGTATTATACTCAAGATTATTTACTGATGTTCTTTTTTTTACTTATATTTCGTTGTTTGTTTTTTCGTCCTTTGTTAGACCCTTCTTTTTACTACGATTAGTTGACCAGCTTTTGTCCATGTTTGTATATCCTCGCATGAATTTTCCCTCCCATCAAACAAGAGAACAAATTATTCACTTTTATATACGGCATCTGTTCAATATTATGAGTTTTGCTATTTAAAATATGAGACAGGGAGTTTATTTTCAATTTTTTTTTAATCCTTTATTATATATATCCATCATCCATGTTTATTTCATATTTGTTGAACGCGCATGGATTAATTATTATTATTATTATTATTACTATATTAAAAGAATGAATAACAGATGTGCTTCTTTTATCTCGGATTATACGTACTGTATTTTATTATTGATATTTAACGCTCACGAGCGTGTTATTCATTTTTTTAATCAAACCGTAGAAGATGAAAATTTAATGGATTCGCTACTGCACGAAAATATCATATATAGCGAAAGCCATTGTATACCGGAAATACGAACTTCATAAAACACACGTTTTTATCTTCCACGGCTTTATGAAAAACAATAATAATGGAAAATGATATATAATAAATTTGCATATTTATGAAGAATATTCATTCTCAAGGCAGTGTAAAAATCGATTGCGCGCAAAGCCACTATAAACGACAAAATTTTTTTATCGCTTTTTGAAAAGCGCGTTATAGAACGATTTGATTTCCGCAGCTCTTTTCATTTTTATGGGCTCACCTGTCTGGAATTTCAGCTCTCGGAGTGGTGTAATGCAAGCACGTGCTGCAAAGCCCTTCAAGTTTTGTATGCGCTAAGCGCGCGAAGAAAGCCGGCAAAGTTTTCGAAATTAAATGTAAAATTGCTAAAATACGTTTTATAGTGCGACAAATGCAAAATTAGATTTTTACATGCCCATAATTATATATTTATCTATGTGTGTGTATCCACTAACATGCGTAGACGGCGTAAAATCATGGTATGCATTTGATTCACTTTTAAATCACTTACTTTTTTAAATGAAAGGCAGCGTTTTGGAGAAGGATTCGAATTTTAAAATTGAATTCAGCCTCTGCCGTGGTTTTAATCTGTCTACGCAAATCATATCATAGAATTTATTATTTTCTCAAACAACCAAACTTACAAATCTCACATGCTCCAAAAGTATATACATAACTTTTTTTAAACTTGCCTCTATATATAGAGAATTGCTAGCACAACAATTTCACTGTAGCAAACGTTCTAAATTCTTCGGATATTATTAGTATTTCACTAAAATTAATTGTCATTCTTTGAAATATCTGGCATTATATTTTAACATTTCTGCGAAGCGATATTTTCATTAAAATTGTCATTCAAACCTTGTCAAACTGTTATGCTATAACGAATTTCATCCAATTCACTAGCTTAAATTGAAATTTTAATTCAAAACAATTCTACTTCTCTTGTTTCAATCAATCGCAACAAGTCCATCAGACTTCGAAATATCCTCCTGGATATCGACCTGACACTCCGAAGAATCTAGATCGTGCGCCTTGTGTGTCTATACAATAACTTAGAGTCCCCGCCCGCCCATTGCAACTTTTCTCTATCTACAACAGTATGAAAAATCTCAAATCAATATATATATATAATCAACGCAAGCAAGCAAGCAACCCCTCTCTTCCCCCACTTTTATACATATCTCTCAAAAATCTTTTCTAATAATAATCATAATAATAATAATAACAAGCCAAAAAGGAGACCAATTGGGAATTGAGAAACTAATAAAATATTCGACGATATGAACCCGTTTAGTTTCATTCCCAGGCCGCAGTACCAGATCGACAAGCGCAGCCTGACGAGCGATCCGCACGTCGTTGCTGCTGCTGCAGCGGCAGCACACCACCATCACGGGGGTAGCGGAAGTCTCTGCGGCCATCCGTCGCAGCGCGTCATGGTGCGCACCTGCAACGGCCTGGAGCTCAGGGATCCGTCCCTCTACGCCGAGGCATCGGCCTCCGAGCTGCTCGACTCCTCCGTGCTCTTTCCCAGTCTCGACTCGCGAGACGAACTGAATCCCAGGTTCATGTAATTACCGAAAAGACATCCATTCTTTTTATTATTTTTTTTTCAACTATACTATAATTATCGTCGTGCGTTATTATATTCGCTGTTTTCATTTTCTTTTGTTATTATATTCTTATATATTTATATAATATGTCGTGCTCGCTGTTTTTCGACTGGTGATGACTGTGCTCGCGGCAATTTTTGTGCGTTGGTGTGTCTTTGTTATTCGAGACGGCATATAGTCTTCTTGTGTGTCGTCGTCGATGTTGTTTTCGTTTGAATTGATGGATACCGACTGCTAAATGTCTGTTGAAAATTAACGTGAGAATTAGTACTATATCTTCCTCTACACAGACACTTGGCAAGACTCGATTGTACGAGGTGAATTATTAATAAACGAGAGGAGTACGTGGTTATTAGATTAGTCCATAACGATTGCAGTTTATTTTCATTTTTGTTTTGCTGCATTGTGCCTTATTTGAGATAGTATCGAGAGAGAGAAAAAGGATACCCACGACTTTTACTACAAAGTGAAGTTCTCAGAATCCATATAGCGTGGGTGTACCGTTTTGAAAAATAGTCCAGCTCAGTCGTTTTTATGCACTGAATTGTGTTTTTGAAAAGTGCATGATCGAAATAAAATTAAAAAGTAACAAACTAATTAAATAAACGAAAAGGAAACCATTATTGTATAATTAAACTGTCTCTATATCTGTCAACTCATCTGTTGACTTGAAACATGGTTTTCTTGACGCATGTTGCATAAAATTAATCGAATAACTAATAAAATAACTAAAGATGAATAATAGTATTGTTGAGTATCGTTGCTTATGGGCATATGTTTGAAAGATATGCTCGGAATGTTAGTGTAAATCTATTGGTGGTTGAAAGTGTCGTTTACAGTATCAGTCGATCGTTCAAAACATTTTTACATATAACTATAATGTGAGGGCTCGAAATTATGCATTTATTATAGATAGTTATAGAGATGCTTCGTATTCGAGTACTTTTACAACTCGCCGTTTATCAAGAAGTTTCCATTAGCGCACTTACAGAAAATAATATATCAAAAACAAATCTATCGATGTCTTTTATCGTTGAAAACAAAAGTGACCGAGAACGAAAATTTTCTCTAAGTGCGAAACCACGTAATAAATCGACAAGCGTTTCATAGCAAGCTTTAAAAAAATAAAAGCATAACTGCACGTCTCGCTAAACCAAAAAAAAGAAACTAAAAGACTCGCCTCGAAGCCTCGGCGAGTATGTTGTTCGTTCGTCGTGTGTCCGCATCGTGTGTCACTTATATATATATATATAGGATATACCGATCCCTCCGATATCTCCGATGACTGTACCAACTCATCTCGGATCACGGACGGAACTATATCCGCGAAAGCAAACTTAAACAAAAAAATATATCTCTCCAAAGCATAACTAAAGCCAAAACCGTTGCTCGACGGCCTCGACTTTTACAGAGAGCTGGAAGCGATGAACCTGGGCAGCCAGTGTAGGATCCACGGCTCGCCGGCAGCGCCGGCACCTACATCCGCGACATCGGCCGGCAGGACCTTGCCGACCGAGGACAGCGTCGAGGCTCTCTGTCACAGTCTCAACCACTGGCATCACTGCCCCGAGCTCTACAAGGCCATCGAGGGTATACGATACATCGCCGATCACACCAAACGCGAGGAGGACTCCACCAGAGTACGGATGATTCTCATCGAATCGCTCTCTGCTTCTGTCTCGTGTTTTTTTTTCTTTTTATATATATCGTTTCGTTTTCTGATTTGCTGAGCTGATCGCTGTTCTCTTTTTTCGTTTTGTGTATTATTTGGGAGAGAAGAGTTATCATTGTGATTTATTTTCCTGTCGATTGAGAATAAAAATATTATCGGGATTTTTTAGTTACTTTAAACTATTTTGTGTATAATAGTTTTATAATTCATAAATAGCTTGAGCACAAACTTATTACGGAGGAAAATTGTGGTACCGTGCTGTCGTTATTTAGAAGTGACCTCATGAATATTTAAATCGATTTATATACTGAATATTTAGTCTCGGCCCTTTCGTAACTTCCTTGATTAGCGAATTTGCATGGAAAAGTGTCTTCCAAAAGCTTGATAAACTAGTTCAAGAGGAAGGACAAACGACACGTGTCGCGCGTTAAGCTATTCATTTTTTCACACCAGAGAAAATTGATAACATTTATTTTCACAATCATCACTTTGCATCCGCTCAATCCGTATGAAATCGTGAAACTTTACAATGTACTTTTCTTAATTGTATGCTGCTGCATAAATAATATAATGTCTCTCGTATCTGTATAATACACAGTCAAAAGAATGAAAATTTCATCCCCACGATTTTTTCTGTCCCATCTCCATCTCAGGTGAAGGAGGACTGGAAGTTCGTAGCCATGGTACTCGATCGTCTATTCCTGTGGATCTTCACACTGGCGGTAGTGGTCGGCACCGCAGGTATCATCCTCCAGGCACCGACGCTCTACGACGACCGCTTGCCCATCGACGTGCGACTCTCCGAGATCGCCTCGACCACTGCCAAACCGCACATCGTCACGACCCTTTGAGAGGGTCAACACAACTACTACTACTACAACTACTACTACTACTACTCCTACTACTACTACTATTACTACTACTACTATTACTACTGTTACGACTACTACAGCGACCAGTACTACTCGTCTTCTTCGCTCGCTACCACCGGTGCTTACGCTACTGCTGCTGCTGCTGTTGCTGGCCTCCTCGTCCAACTGGGATCGTCATTGATCTTTGCGTAAGCGTCCGCGAGTTTGCGAGAGGATTTGCGATGTTTTTTTCTTTTCAAAAAAATTTGATTATATTGTTGGAAAATAGTTGTTTATGTAAAAAATTGCAATACCTATCATAAATATTACCTTGGCGAGCAGCAATTTTTGCAAACTGTATAAGAAATACTGGCTTTGGTATGGAAATCGTTAATCGATCCAATCGATCGCCCCAAATGAAATTCCTCCCACACCGTATACACACACACACACACACACATCCCGTCCGCGTGACTTTTTCAATCCGAGCACATATAAATCCGCGAGTCACCGCGAGAAGTTCATCATTTCTCGACGTTATAGACACACACATACACACACATACCTCGAAGAATAAGGGCATTCGATAAATCCTCGCGCGCGCGCGCGCGAGCGCTGTTTTCGAGGATAAAGAGATGTCAATCGCGCCGAAGTCGTTCACACGTTTTACAGCCCCGGCTTCGCTCGTTTCCGGCTCTCGCGATTTACTTTGCTCCTCTAAAGTGGAGGAGAAAAAGAGAGTTTAGAGGAGCTTCGATTTTCAGTGACAATGCGCTTTTCCCGCCAACGCCCTGCACTTTTCGACTAGCTCTCGATTTATTTCACTCGCGATATATATACACAGGGGCCGATTCTCCTCGACTAAACGTCGTTAAATTGTTTATATACATACTACTATACGAATCATCTCGTTTCGCCTCTGTGATTGAAAATTTTACTTTACGACGCTGCTACGTATACTACTGTTTACTCTATACGTTAATGTACCGAAGAAAAAGAAAATCAAAGTTCCCCCGTGAAATTCGTAAAAGCAGAAAATGCACAGCGCGCGAGAGATACATACATCTCTCCTTAACCCACTTTTAATCAAGGGAGTGCAAGTGACCGCGAAAGAAACTCGGCGTAGCGCGCGAACAAAAGGGTATATAGACTTAGCCGCAGCCAGCGTTTCCGCCCTCCTTCGACTATTTCCAAGGCGATCGTATATATTTAAACTTCGGGACGTGGTATCGAAGGATTTTCAAAGAGTAAGAGAGGAAGATAGAACAAAAAAAAAGAGGAGAGGAAGGAGGAGCTCCGAATTTTCTATAGTTTTCGTCACGATCCTCTCGGAAGTACGCGGACGACGATGATGATGGCATATATATGTGTGTATGTGTGAGAGAGACGAGAATACGTGAGTTGATACGTATGTATTGTACACGTGAAAGAAGTTCTCTGTTAAGGGAAGGAGAATAATCGGTTTTAAAAGGATTAGTGCAGCGTATTCATTATACTTTTTTGTGGAGCAATTGCACAATACTCTTATTTTTTCTTAATTCTTTCCTTTCGCGTGTACAATATTTGCCAACGTTGCCTGTAAAGTTGCAGAGAACTCGGATCGATCACAAGCGCAACAGAGGACAACGGAATCGTATACCCAGGTTCGATTATCGTGCGTTCTACTGTTGAATAAAAAAAATAATACTCAATGATAAAATGAAGCGAAAGAAAGTTTGTGATGTCGAGTCTGTGTCAAAAGGGGCCAGATTATTCTCACTGAAAAAAAAAAGAAATATGAACCAGTATCGAAAAAGAGAAAAACAAAACCAAGAGACCGAGTGTAAGGTATAGAGGGAGAGAAAACGCTATAAGGGCACACTGACACTGTTCTCTACTATAACGTGCAATGAAAATTCTAAATAAATCTGCATCGACGTGTAAAGTTGTATCGTGTACGAGGCAGGTCGAGGGGTCCACTTGAGGAAAATGTGTAAGAAAAAAAAGGGTGAAAACGAAGTAGACCGCTCGATATACTTTATCGTATGTGTTTGTAATAGAAGAAAAAATACACCCCCACTGAGACAGACAGAAATAATACACAGACACGCGAGATGTTTGTACGTGTAGAAAAATAAAAAGTAAATTAAACATCTGTTCTATGTTTGTGATTTTTACGTGTAGGGATGAGACGTGGCTGAACTGAGGTCTACATAAAAAAAAAGATTATGATCCATCGAGATTTCAGTTTTATAGTTTATACTCTGGACAGTCTTGTTTTTGTGTGCAGCTATAAAAGCGTCCAAGTCGTGCACATGTTTACACCACTAACTAAATATTTATAATAAAAGTTATATATATACAACAGAAAAAAAAATGTGCGCGAGCGCGTGCGTGGAAGACGAATATATAAGAGTATGTAAAAAAAATTATTGTTATATATCGCTGTATAACGCCCCGACACACAGCAACAACAACACGTACACACACACATTGTGCATTTCAATACTTTACGGTCTTCCTTATCGAATGGAATTCCCATTATAAATTTACGTTTTTTAAATAAAAAACCAAAAATCGAATCTTTTTATCGCATATAATATTGTTACGAATATACATCATGTAAACGTATATCTAGCTGTAATTTGTTAGCTGAGGACTTTCGTTTTTAAGAAACGTCAAACTCGTGTCTTCGAGAACAAGTAAAAATAGCGCAGCAGAACAAAATGCGATGGATTTTAACTTTGTGAAGAGACTGTCAAGCGTTTTTCATAAAGTTAAGATCGTTCGAACCCGTAGCTACTTTATATGTATAATTATGTGCGTTGTTTGTTTACAAAGAAAATGAAAAGTCGTTGTCTTTCGTTAGAAATAAATTTAGCGAATGAATCAGTATTATTAACAAATTATTAATTATTATAAATAAATTTATATCTCGAAATACGTCTGATTTACAAGTGCCATAATGTAAAAAACAAACCGTTGCGTTCACAAAAAAAAACTACAAATTCTAAGATTGCCGTTACGTGTATCTTATTGCTAACAGTGTTATAGACTTGTGTCGATTGTTTATATGAAAATCGCTCAGTCGATTGCGTCCTTTTGGCACAAATGATTGATGAATCCTCGTTTTCCTCTATTTGCCAAAAATTATTATGTACTGGTTGAAAATTGTATTCGTTTTGTATGCCAAAGGCGCTAATTTTAAGGCAGCGATCAACTGTTTGTGAAAAAATAATGTTTTAAACAGGCATTTTATCGATATGTTAGTTAAGTTTTTATTTGTGCGATCAGTTGATCTGATTATAATAATTATCTATACAGTTAGTAGAACAAATTATATATAGCATCTCAATTTCAAACCTGAATTGTGACGTCAACGTTGTTCAAGTAGTAATTTTTAATAATTACGCGAATAAACGAATTTTTTTACGAAACAGTCGGGAGAAATAATTTGCTGCTGATGGTTCTTAAATTTTAAAGAATATTATTATAAACGTGAATAACTGGAATCTGGACATTGTAAAATAAATATATAAGTATAAGCGAAAATGCAATATTTTATGTATAATAATAATAACGACTCTGTGTCGGTTGGAATGCTAAGAAAAGAGGTTATGCTTTACCATTCGAATGGATGGGTGTAATTGAAAATGCTTTGAGGTTGATTTTCTCGATGTAAATATACTTTAATTTTCCTAATGACGATCATGCATTGACTGAATTTTTTAACTTAGCAAATGTTTAAAGCGACAACGACTAAAATGGGAAAAATTTATGGCGCCCTCGAGCGAAACCTGTAGAATTTCCTCCGAACTAATCAAATTTTAGCGTTTACAATCAGCAAAATGAGTAATCGATGACAGCAACAACAATAAAATACCGCTACATGAGTTGCCCGTCATTTTTGTTGAAATAAAAGATCTCAATGATGATGCGTTAATCTGCGGCTAATAGACGCAAGTATCGGATGATCGTTTGTTCTTGTTTCCTCATTTCATGGTGTTTAAATAAATATTCTTATCGAAAAAGCGAAAAAATAAGAAAATCAAGAAAGAAATAGGTGTATATGTCAGAACGAAAGAATGCATAATATTTACTATACATAGAGGCACGTCTGCGGCAAGAAATTATCTACGAGGAATTAAAAAAAAAAATTATTCTATGTTTACAGGCATAAGTATAAGCGCAGTGATAGTTAACTAAATTGAGTAAAGTATAAGTAACATTTAAACGAGGTATTGCAAATAAGGTCTACTACCTATATATTTTATCCAAAGTCAAGGAGGCAGAATAAGAAAGCGTTTCGAGCGAACTATATGAAGTAACAATTTTGCGCGTTATATGAAATCGGCCGAAAGATGACTTTGTGTAGATTCTGATTTTTTTCATGGCTTTGAGTAAAAAAAGAATCAAGTAATACTGATTGTGCTCGATGAGTAAAACTGATAATTGTTGAAGTTGCATTAAAAATGAAGTTTACTTGGTTCCAAAAATTTTTTTGCAAACTTTTATTGGCTATATAACTTTAGCAAATCTAGCACAAACTAATTAATTGTAATTTTTATATGTACCAATGTAACTTTAAAATTTTCAAGAAGCAAACTGTATATGGAAAATGGGAAAGGCCTTATTTCGTGCGTGAATTCCCTGAAAGGTACCGAGCTTATTATATGAAAACACAAATTGTCTTTTATTTATTTTGCGTATATCAGAAGTTTCATCGCTATTATTCCAGTTACAATAACTCGCGCGCAAAATATAAAAGCAACAAGCTAAGCTTGACGAAGAAGACGGTGGTATTTGAATAACGAAAATTCTAATGCAGAGTAATACATTGTACGAATCTCGAATTGTGAAAGAAAGGCACGAGCACGAGATTTTCGTGAATAAAAAGGGGGAGCAAAAGATTTTGTCGTCGAGTCGTTTGCGTGGAAAATGAGATTCAAAATATTTTTTATAAAAACGGCAGATTACCTTAATAACATGAATGGGAATGACCGAGGAGAACAAGCTACCATATTTAAGGGGAAGATAAATTCAAATGCAAAGTGTAAAACTTGTTAAATTATTGTATTGAGATGAAAAAAAAAACATTATGAGATGTTCGGTGATTACGTATAATTTTTCAAAATGTCATATATAATATATACACATAAAGATCAATAAATTACAGATAAATATATAAATGAAGAACGTTATAATTTCTTTATTGTGGAACATGTAGTTGAATATACAGGAAGAAACGCTAAAAATATTTATAAATCAACGACCAATTGAAATTTAATGCCCGTTTTCCCCTTAAAAATTACGCTTATATTACGTATATACAGCCGCTAAGTAAGCATGATAAACAGACCATTGCATAGAAAAATGAGCACGAGAATTGTGTCATAAGAAGTTGAAGTATATAAGAGAGATAAATTGTATATCCAAAAAAAGGAAGAAAAGGAGAACAAGCCATACGATATTCCTAGAGTGACGTTTTTGCTATGAGTCGTAACGTTTATAGGAAAGCCTTTTCTTTAATACATTTAAATAAGAGTAAAAAAAATACAATTCATAGACAAGTGAAGCAACTTATAAATGAAAACAATTATATTATATAGTGTTAATGATAATGTGCGGGTAAAAGGGTGCTGCGAGAAATGTATTGCAAACGTACTGTACGACGCTAATCGAGAGATGTATAAGAAACGATACGTATATAAGGATAAAAGGATGTTGATTCGGTTCTATAAAACTCAATCAATAAATTTTAGTTACTTCATATTTTTTCATTTTTATATTATAACGCTTTTAATTTTTCTTACGATATTATTGTAATTAAATGAAAAATAATGCAATATATATAAATTTAAAAAAATATGATACAGAAATACCTTCGTTGAAGCAGCAATTGAGTATTCTCACATCTAATCTAATAAATAGAATTTGAATCGGCGTCCAACACTGAACTCTTAATTATGTCCATGTATTTATAAAAATATAAGGATAATTAAAGCGATTAAGTGGGGCATGCGTTTGATAAAGTATTTATATGACATCCGCGTGTGTCCTGACATATCCGAGCGAAAACACGTCCACGTTTAGCATACATATTTCAAATATTTCGCCGCCAATTTGAAGTTTTCTGTATACCGTATTATTTCGAAGTTCAACTGATCACAAATTAAAAAAATAAAAATATGTTAAACTTTGGTTACAAAAATTAGAAACTAAAATGGTAAATTGTTTTGACTCTAAGTCACTGTACATATGTCTTATTTGCATGAAAATGTAGTCGTGGATAAGAATTCGCGGGAAACCAGATTTTCGCGTCAAAGTCGTAAAAAAATACTCTATATTCTAATATCGTACCGTACGTTTTTAGGAAACCTCTAGTAATTTAGACAAAGGAATTCAAACGACATATTACTACAACGAAGGGAGAATAAAACCACTGATGTTACTGAAAAGGCAACTAAAAAAAAAGTAAAAATACTTGATGCATCGTGAATTATTTACTCGGTGTTACGTTTGATCGTCGAAGTGTAGTGAGATGTCCTTATGGAAAATAAACTATTGAGGATTCTTCTAGTTCAGATTTATACATTTAAATAATAAAACGTGAAATTGATATAAGAAAGTATTTTGTGGAAAGTATGCTCAAGGAGACTTTTACATACTTTTCATTTGTCGAGGATTTTCCTAATACTTTTAATGTATACTCTTGTGACTAGAATTTTTAGTTTTCTTGCTGTGAAAAAAATATACGTCCAAAATTGTTTTTGATTTTTTTCATAATACAAACGTATCTATTCTATAAAATACATCAATGTCATTAATTAAAAAACAACTATAACAGCGTTTTAAGCTCTAATATAAAAATACTGAAGATAACAAAGATTTACTATTTACATATAAACTACTTTGAAAATTCCAATACCTCCATACAACTTTGAATATACTCTCTTGATTCTAAACAACGTCGTTCACTAATGAAATTCAATTTTTATCTTTTATACCATACGAAATAAAAGTATATCGGTAAATACAAGGTAACACATGTATCAAAGTAATTCTTTTCTAAAATTTCAAAACATAACAGGTTCATCGCCTGAATAAACTTAATTAACTTTGATGGAAATATTTACATAAAGATATATCCATCAGAAACTGTCAATAGTTTCTTTCCATAAGGAGACCATTCTAAGAATATTAGCAAATTGGCATCGCGCAAACTACAGTCGAGTTATAGTACGAGTGGCTCAAGCAAGCCCAACAAGGCAGTTTTGGCATAGTGTCACACCGCTATAACTGCTTTGTTTTACGGCTACTTGGGCTTGATTATACTATCTATACGGTTGATTCCGTACGCTCGCACGTCATCAGGATCGCGAGTATTTTTTCTTCGTGCTTAAAATGTGTAATTAAAAATTACATGCATAACAGTGTACGATTATTTATAACGATGTGTACATACGTATTATCCGGGATTCTATTAACTGCCATAGCCGAATGTTATAGTTGTCAACACAAAAACGAACAAATAAAATTTTCCAAACGGGTAACATCGTTAGCAAAACAAAATAATGATGTGAAAATTCACGTAGCAAAATAGGAGAATCGAAAACGCGAAATTAAATGCTTTCCTTTTTACACACGAGCCAGCGTCGTAACGTTAGCCGTAAAAAACGCGTGTCGACGAAAAAACAAATCGCATGACGCTATAATTCAAGGAAAATATACAATCGCGCGCGCACTTCGTCTAAAAAAAATTTTCGTGTCTTCATGCATCAACAAGAAATAATTACAAAAAAAACACACATACACACAGTGGAAAAAATATTTAAATGTTCGAAGATATTAAGTGAAAACTCACGAATATATAACATAACAAGAGTAACGTTATTACAGAAAAAATAGAGTTTCTAAATACTCGCCCCGATAAAAATTGATGATTATAAAAGAAAAATGATGAAAAATGAAAATAAAATATTAAAGAGAAAATATACATAATATATATAATGCCTCGAGTGGTTATATTATATAAAATGATAAAATAAAAAAAGATGAACTTTATCGGGACTCCTGGGCGATCGAGCAGCGCAATCCTGTGTATGAACATTACACAAAACGAAAATCATTTCTTTTCTTCGTTTTTACACTTATTATACTTAATGCTGTGACATTAACTGTATAATTCATCTATGTCTTCTGTAAAATTGATCGTCGAGCCTAGTACTCGCTGTGTATTTCGCATGCAAGATACGAGACATTGCATACAAATCGTGTGAGCGGCGAGGGCGAGGCTCGGTTGTATTTATATGGTTGTCCGAAGATCGTCCGGGCGTCCTTTATTTAAAAAATGCGAAACTGAAAAAAAAACAATGATGAAACTTTCTACATAACAGGTGTATATCTATAAAATTGATGAATAAACTTGATTTTTGTAAAATTGGTCGTAAACTTAATTTTGAACCTTGCTAACACCGATTCAATCATGTCCTATAATTGCAATAATACTGAAAGTAGCTCCAGCTTTGGATGCCGTATCAAGCGAAGGGGGTCTTACATTTTTTTTAAATATGCTGTACTTAAAGAGAAATTATAAAGGTCGGGTACGGATACAATATCAATCAACGAAAATCATATTGACTTGAATTTTGTTAAACTCACTGGGGCATTAAACTCGTCTGTCTAAATTAAATAATATATAATAAATCTAGGAGACTATTACAAAATATAGGTAAGTCTACAGCGAATGATAACAAAGAACGTATGATTACATCGAGTTTTCGTTTATTTGGAAAAAATACTATTTACATTGCACAGATTTATCACCAGAGCCTCTGGCACGAGTTTCGATTGATCGCGACGCTCTCGGGACTGCTGATGCGTTTGCCGCGTGCGCGCGGTCTCCGGAGCAGCGCCACGACGACCTGCGACGTCATTTTTTTTCATCGAAGAGACACAACTCACCTCCTCACTGCTTCGCACATCTTTTATTCTCGCGCTTACAATATTTTCGCATTTTATTATTTCTTACTTTGTTTTTTTTTATTCGCTCGGCTTCTCAAAGAGATGATCACATATAGGTTTCCTCATCGACATTTGTTTGTTTCTTTGTATCTTTGCTTATATTTCCTTAACAATTACGCTTCATCGTTATTGAAAAATATAGACGTCTGACGGCTGAGAAAAATACACGCGGCAGGTCGGACACACACGACTTCGCTTTTGTTCCGTCAAATTTTGGTCTCTGTTCTCTTTCTTTATTTTACTGTACGACAATATGAAGGATTTAGCGATCATTCGGTTTTGACATAATGGTTTATGCTCTTTTAATTTGTTTATAAAACATGTAGCATTACTTCATATATAATAAATAAAATACATTTTTATTAAACAGAAATATTAAGAGTAAAAGATGATAGAGAATATAACTAATTTTTATAAAACCATTATCGTTAAACCCGAATTTCGCCGTACAACGAACTTAGGCGGCCAACGCTTATGTGACGCTCGAATTCCTGTCTCGTGTTTTTTCTTCTTTTTTTCCTTTGCTCCCTTCCTCTTTATGCTCTTAAGTACTGAGGGTGAATGTTTGCTAATCGATAAACAACAATAAACATTCCCCTTTCTTCTCCCTTCTGTCGCAGTTAGTCTCGACTCGTAACATGATTTTTTCAAGGGGTAAGAAGACGAAAATAACGTGACAAAACCAAATAATCGGCAAAACGAAAAGCACGACTTTTAATGTATAAAATAAATAGGCGATTCAACGTAAAAGTTTATTCGTTCGCGCGTTTACTTGAATTATATTTTTGTTTTGTCAATGAAATTGAATTCTGTGAAGAAAAATTTTTGTAAAATCAATAACCTTACAGTTTATAATAAAGTATAAATAAATGGGTAAAAATATGAATCGTTCAACAATATTTATATAGATGAACAAGACAAAAATATACTTCAGGAAACGTTTGAGAAAATAGTTTTGTTGAAAAATTTTCTTTTATTGTACTAACTCTGATCGGAGTTAATAATTTATTTTCTCAAAATATTTCGATCTATGAATTTCATTTTATCTCCGAAGAATGGGAAACGAGTCTCTCAGTGGTCCTCTTTTAAGGCAACAACACCTCGATGGAACTGCAATATCGTCAACAGCTCCTTCGGTATACACATACATTAATCGAGTCTGAACGAAGAATCATTTCTCAATCTTCTGCTATTTTTCGATTTCGTATAATATAATCATGTAAAAAAAATAATTAAAAAATGTATGTAAGTCATACGCACGGCGAAAAAATTGATTAAAAGCTCTATCGAGCTCTACATACATGATTGACGAGTTTTTTTCTTAAAGGCATCATCACCTTTCTAAAAAGCGACTCGCTACAGTCTCCAAGTTAAGGAGAGACGTCGATTTAATAAACGCACTCGTACTGTGACGTACACAAGCCTCTATTATATTGATGAAATAATGCTATTACGAAATCGTTACAAGAGCACCCGATAACATTATTTTTTCGATTTGACGCAGAATAGCGAATTGTCAGTCACATGTAATGTAAAATACGGATTATGATGATTTTCTTATAAATTTCGCAGTATTTTGAAAATCTTCGGGAGACAGTGGTTATGTTCTATGCTCAGTACCTCGGGTAATTCTTTTCCTCAACGAACATCTCTCTCTAACTTTAAAATTAATGTCATGCTCTTTAAAGTCTATATTATTTATATATACGCGTGTATGTACATAGAACGAAATTTTACAAGCACGTTTCGTGTATGCGTCCTAACAAAAAGATGCGAACGAAATATTGAATATCTTCGTAAAAGTGTAAATAACTAGACCGAAGCAAATACGCATTTTGCTTTAATTGTTTCCTCGCGATTAGCCTTGCTGTTAGTTATATTACAATAACTTCAACAAATAAATAATTAAACGACGTCTGTGCAGAAATTATCATTTACATTTTACCGACGCACACACTATTTTTAAATGTAATTGTCAAAGAAAAAAAGAAGCAATTTTCAGAAAAAATGCAAATTAATCGAAGCACTGAACAACACTTTCGTATAAAAAGTTGAGTAATAAGATTGTGAAATAATATTATAGTAACATGTTATCCTAATACCCTTATTATAACAAACATTGTTTCGACAAGTTTATAGGAAAAATAAAAGAATAGCGACATAGTCAAAGATTGATGACGTTCGGTCTGTCTCAACAGTTCTCGATACTCGAGAAGTAAGCTCTTGTGCAAAAATAAATTAGTAATATTTAATTAAAGAATACAATGAAGTATTTTCCGGTTCCTTTTAAACGATCGTTTAATTTCTGCAACTTAATAAATAACCGTTATTCTAACAAATTTACAATCATTCCACTAAATCTAAAACGTAGAAAGAGAATCATTTTCATTGTGCCAAAGCAGTGCAATAAAAATGCTTTTCTTTCTAAGTATGTATTATTTTGTGTATCACAGTCAGTAAGATGACTGAAAATTTGAAAAAGTAACGATATCAGAAATTCATTATTCCAGCAACATAGTTGCAACTTCTAAGAAATTCATCTTGCTACATAATAGTATGTCATGTGTGAAAAGTCTTTTGGAATTGTTTTAAGCTTTATGAAAAAGCTCGCAAGTGTCACTGAAAGATTAAACTAAGGCGGCAGTTAAAGCGAATAAGAATAAGAAAAAATACGTAGAAAGGAAAAAAAAGAAAAAATGCATTATGCAAAATGCATTTTTGAGACTACCTTCATCTCCATTGTTTGGAGCAAACACAATCGCCAATATTTCACTCGTCGCTCTATTCTCAATCTCACCTTCGTATAGCGTGCAAGTCTCACTCAACAACAATCACTTATTTTTATACTCTTAGCCAGTTCATCTCATTGGTGATTTCACTTTCTCTGTTTACGCAGTGGCAAAACTCATACGAAAAATTCTTACATCAGCCTTGCACAATCGAGTCTTCCTTGGTTGACAGCTTCCGAAGAATTTGACTTGTGTGAAGCACTTGGAAAAAACTTGAAAGCTGCTGCTATTTGCATTGGATACACGTGCACTTTAAAGCGTCGTCGCGATACGAACGAAAATAACTATATTTATTAGCAGGACAAAATGACGAAACGAATGGAACCATTAGACTTCATCAATGGACAAAATGCTATAGAACTGTAAACGACAGCTATACACGTGCATGCTGAGAATAAGCCGTTCACGTTCATTTTTGTTTTAAATAACATACGTGTAGTTACAACGGTACAATAACGTGGCGGTGATAGGCAGAACGCGCGCGCGCAGATGAGAGATTCTTTGGAGGGGCTTCACAGTGCTTCGCTCTTCCTTAATTCTTCTTCTGTTGTTTCTTCTTCTTTTTTTGCTGTTGTTGTTATTGTTTACTTAGCGTTCATGAAACTTCATAGCGCCTATTTTGCTGTTAACTTTTCTATAAGCTCCTGTAGGGGAGCCAGCTCCCGTCGTTCAATCAAATTAAACTCCTGTTAAAAGAAGGCCGATTAAACTTAATCAATAATGGAAAATAAACCTTTGATATGATTACATACCTGAACAAAGAAAATAAAATGTTTGAAAGAGGTGTTCAAATGTGCCTCTTCGCCAAGCTGAACTACTTCGCTGAAATGCTGATGATAAATGTGCGCATAAACTCTGAAAAGCCGCTTCAATATTGTTTTTGCTATTGAAAGAAAGTTCTTAGGAAAAGGTACACCTATAAAAGAAAAGTCGATGTTACTTATTAAATAACAAAGTATTTTAAAGGTAGATGTGTGTATAGCGAACAGAAAGAAAAAATGCAGTCGTACCAATTTTTGAAGGAAATAGTGTTTCATCGTCTAGCTGGTCTTGCACCCATGTCATCAGATAATCAATATACTTAGGAGCTGAACACTTTATTGGCTTTTTCACAGTATGCCCATCAGCCCAGTGATATTCATACTTTGGCCCAGCTGACATAATCGGACAACTGTCTTCCGTGCAAAATTCAGTAATGGTGCCATACAACATGTTTATTTGATTGAAGAAATCAACAGCTGCAAACAAAATTGTAATTATTGGTATAGAACAAAAATATCTGAATCATAAAAACAATACTTTAATACAGATTATCCAAAATGACATTCATTATCTTCTTTAATTCTTTTTGTTCTTATCTCATTGAGGTATTGAATACATTTTAAAATAAATTTGTTTCCTCTTTCTTTGTTATAAGCTATGTAATACAAGACCTTAGATAAGTCACATATTTTATAGACAAGACTTACTATTGACAGCAACCCATTCATTTAGGTCTTCTCCTTCAGGAAGCATGACAGCCAGACGAAGGTTTCCAGATCCCAGTGTGGCAGCCGCATGTTTCATCAAGTCATATTGATGAGTTCCTTCTGGAATATTCTTCTTCGGTTTGAATGTCTTTGAAGAACGGCTTCCACTGCGCAAAACAAATCGTTTTAACATTACCAGATACATTAGACGTTCAGCAAGTATCTGCCTTTATTTCTTTTGTAAAAAAAATTGCGAATGTAGTGTCTGTAGCGCAAGCAATTCAAAATGAAATCACGAATCTTGGAAAACATGTCTCACAGTGGATATGGAAGCCAAGCCAGACTCGAGTCTAGTCGGGCACTAAACTGCAGAGCTTTGATTTCATCAGCCCCACTGACATAAGTTTCAGCTCCAAAGAAGGTTATCAGTTCTCCAAGAGTGGAACAACCTCAGATGAGAAAACATTGTGTGCGTACTCATTTTCTCTCTTATCAAGAGAGTGAAAAAAATGCTCAGCTCTGTTTGAGCATGTAAATAACTTGGGCACATAATGTGTAGAAAAAGATATTAAGTCAAATTTTGACCTTCATGAAATTCTATGAGTAGGAAATTCCAAATTATCAATGGAGTATGATAATTTTAAAAGCTAACTTTGTCACAATGGATGTGGTGCCAATTAAATGCCACAATTTTTTTATCTTTCAGAGATAAATACTCTTTTAAAACCCACAAATAATAAAAGAAAGAACATGATTGAATAAAAATTATATAAATTTCATATTTTTTAGAAATTTTTTGTAAGAATTGCATCTGTTAGAAGTACAAACAAATCTTAAATATGTAGGAAATTACGTAACATCAGGTGATGTCATTAATTTCAAACATCTATTTTTGTATGTGGCAAATAAAGCTCATAGAGATATTTATAACTCACAAAGTCCTGAGATACATTTATTCAATATCTGGAAACTGTGCTCTTACCAACACTCACAGCACTTTATCACACACAAAGGCAAGGAAGTGAGATATCAAACTATGATTCGGAGCAAAACTCTCGAGGCCAAGGAAGGAGAGAGAAAGTGAAGTCTGACTCATCTCTGATATAAAAGTCACAATCGCAATGCCAAGAAACGGTAAAATTCATCCTGCAGATAGAACAGGCTTTGAATTAATTGTTGCCAGTAAGTATGTTCATTGTATACTCCAGCCTAGTCAACTTCTACTAAATAATGAATCATATCACACAGAGATTAGATAATTATTCAAATTACCATATCAGGGAAATAATTTTATATAAATGCATGATCAAACTGGTTTGCTGCTCTACTCCATTGTGGCACTGATATAAAGAACTGTTTACATCTACATATACATACATACATACATATAGAGCTCAGTGTAAAAATGCCTTCACATGCACATACATACAGGCACACAGAGAAGCCTGTTGATTCAACTAGACCCAACAAACAAATGATCCAATTAACTGAAGCTCAGAAGCAGGATATCAAGTGATCGATGATTCGGAGTAGAAAAACTCCAGCAAGCCAGCAGCGAGGATAAAAAGCAGAGAAAGCAAAGTCCTGACTCATCAATGTACTGCTCGTAGCTTGAAATTGACAATACAGCAACTGTCAATAACCAATACCTGAGAGCCCCCCTCAACAATAATAAAAAATAGAGCAACAGGAAGTCGAGCAAAACACGAGAGTCTCGTGAAGTGGAGGGGGGGTTGGCAAAGACTGGAAAAACAAAGATGATAAATAACACAGGGCTATTTTTAGGATGGCGCAGGGAAAGCAGCACCTTTACTCGTCGTGTGTCACGAATACATACGCACACAGACGGAGCTACAGCGTGTGTCCGTCTCTCTGCTATCCACGTAGGTATATAGTGGCTCTCTCGGCTTGATAAAAGAGAGAGAAAAGAATAGAATCCGCATCGAGCGCGCTGCACGTAAACTCAGGTCAAGAACCCAGAGCACACGAGCAAGCGAGAGAGAGCGAGAGAGATAGACAGAAGAGAAAAACTCGGAGGCTCGACTCCGCAGACGACGGATTCGTCGCGCCGAGAGAGTGAGAAAGAGGGGAAACGTGTATTATAACGATTATTATGTAGTGTTCCCCTCGGCGGCGCGCGCGATTTTCCTCGCTTTCTCGCTGCCGAGAAAGTGAGCAAGCAGGCGCAAGCAAGCTATAGCCTATACATACACACACACACACACACACAACTTATCAGCAGCAGACACAGTGGCCATTATTATGATAAAATAAAGAATAGAACGAAAGACTCACAAGAGGAAGCTCATCGTGGCGGGTAGCAGCGATCTCGGCGAGGCTCGTCGTCGTCGTGGTCGCGGGCCGCCGCTGCAGCAGCTACTACTACTAGTACTGGCAGCGCTCGAAGTCGAGTTGTTAATATAAGAAGACTCGTCGCCACTACTCTTTGGGGAAGTTGTCGTAGCAGTAGCGCCGTCGCCGTTACGCGCCGCATAAAAGGAAGCGACGAGAGGAAGCTGTGCACACAGCCGCGAAAGGCAGCAGTCGTCTCTACTGCTGCTACTTATTGTCCGATTATTATTGTTGTTTCTCCGCAGACGAGACAGCACGAGCTGCTGCAGCCCCGTCGTCCTCGCGACTCTATTCTAACCCTCTTTTTTTATCCTAGCCCCACACACGCGCACAGACACACACAGGCACCCACGCGAGAATACGAGATCGCGAGGAACACCTATAACCTGTATACCTAATACTATATAAATATATATACGCGCACTGCGACGGAGGAGAGTCGACTGAGCGACTACTCTGCTGCTGCAGTAGTGCAGTATACTGTATATTGCGCGACGAGTGCACACCTCGACGGACGGCTGTGTGTGACGTAGGATATGATGTTGCTGTCTCGCTTGCGCTTGTTGCGCTCTATACTGATGCTGCTGCACAACGGAACGCCGGAGCTTATTGGTCGCGATGTTGAGCCGGTGCGCGCGCGCGCGAGCTGCCTTGCTAATGTGAAGAACTGATGTGTATGTTGTATATTTGTATATGTGTGCCCCTCGTTATGCTGGTTTTACACCTGGTGTAGTCTGCGCATTGCCGAGGGGGTGGCTCGCGAAGTTTATTGATAAAGGGGTGGATCGGAAATAGGCGAACTTGACCCAGTTTAGATTGAAGTTCTTTTTATAGTTGGAGTGAGACTGCTGTTTTGCGAAAAATGAAACTTGATCGAGATTAATTTATATATATTTTTTTTTTAGTATTAACAGGAGCCTGTTATTATATGTTATTATATATAAAATGATATAAGTTATAATATACACAAAAAATAGTGAATTTGGGCTTCTACAGTAGAGTCGTAACTAATGTTATCATGACAAAAAATAAAGAATAACGAAAATGGTTTTGGATCTAAAGCTTTCTCTTTGAGAAAGCAAAAAAAAACCGTAATACCAAGTTAACAGCGAGCTTGGCTTGCGAAAAGGTTGAAATTTCGAATCTCTTACCCCTAAACAATATTGTTAGAAATATTGATTAATTTCGTTTGGATAATTTTACAAAAGCTTATACAATAGGTAGTATTTTCTTTCTTGAAATCTTTCAAGCATTCCTCGAACCTTTTCGTTTTTTTTTCTCTCCCGTGTAACTCGAGGAAGTACAGAGAGTAATACGAACTATATGCGCGAAAATTGTAAACCCTTCCGCACCGTGAGGGTTTCCTTATTTCTCACCCTCGAAAACGTGCGGTGTTTCGTATCCGGCGCGAACTTTGAAACGCGCTCCTAACGAGGAGAACAGGATATTTATATGTTCTTCTTAAAAAAAATGCTTCTCAAGCACACTAATTCAACTATACAATCGCAATAATGCATCAAATTAAAAATTAAAAAATAGCCACTACACAATCCAATTACAGCACGAACGAAAGCGTGAAAAAATACCATCAGTAGCCGCGCTAGAAAAAAGTAGGTCTTCGATCGCGGGAAAATCTGGTGTTGTTATATAGAAGCATATCAGATATTAGGAACAGTGTTGTGGAAAAGCTGCATAAAGTCCTGCAAAATATATACCTACTCGCGCAGTCCGCGCACAACATCAGTCGTGTGTCCCATCCTCTTCCTCTTTGCCTGCATCCTCTCCTGCATGAGAGTTAGAAAAGCTACATGTACTATGTAGGTATAATACATATAGGTATAGATGTAGACACGTACTGCACACACTCCCTTTTGAAAAAAAGACAGATTTATTTGAAGAACCATTAAAATCATCAATTTTTAGTAGAGTTGCAAGAAAATGATCATTTGTAACATCATTCCGAGAGGCAACATCAGATTCGAATTTTCACCTTTATAAACGCTCGCTTTTCTTCAAAAACTTCGATTGCACCCAAAACAGATGCCAAACTCCGGTTGCAGCTGTCCTAATAGCTCGCCGGCGCACACGTTTTCCATCATGCATTTTCCCCCATGCAAACGGTTCAAAACCCCTACATTTCTTCGTAACTTCAAGTTCAAGGCGCCAAAACCATAATCGTATAAAAAAACGCCGGAACACGAACCAAGCTATACTATACATGCAGACAGTGGAGTATACCTATATATATAACACAGCTGCTGTCTTGCTCTTGCGCGCCTTTTTTCGCTCTCTCCCTCTTCTCTCTAGTCCTATAGCTATAACGGCAAAAAAAAGCAGTCTACTAGCGTATAGTGTATGGAGTAGAGAAGCTTGTCGCGCGCGCGATATGCCTCAAAGGAGAATCGGACGCCGTGAAAAATAAGCAGTATACCTACTGCCCGACGTGTGTGTGTACATCACAACAACCGTCGCGGCTAATGCCGGTGTAGGTATCAGCTCTTCTCCGTGAAACGAAGGAGCTTCTGTTTTAGATATAACACAACAAGTTTGTTGTATTACTTGTTCGTGCAGAAGAAGTGATGGATTCGTTGCTGCCATCGGAGATCGCGAGACTCGTCCTCGGTGAGTGCGCAAGCTTTTTGGCTGAAGGAGAGGATGCTTTTTGTGTGGTATGAAATGTTGCTCAAAACCGAGACGAAATTGTTTTGTGCAGATAACCTCGCGAGTGTCTCATAACTGCAGTGGGATTCTGAGAATTGTTTATTTTTCGGCTGGTTCTTCTTCCCGCAATGATTCTGCTTGTGTCTCTTTGTATCATGGCGTATTCTTTCTTTTTTTCAATATTCTGTGTAACGTGTTTTAGTAAACGAGTTTTTTCTCGCTTGTGTACTAGTATTTTACAATTGTTTATACCAATAGAGCAGAGTGAAAAACTTTTCGATTCTAGGATATCTTCAGGAACAAAAATGCGAAGGAGCTGCAAAGACATTCTTGGAGACCTCTCCACTTCTGCAAGAATGTCATTTAGTCGCACAAAGAGGTGGGAAATACAGCACAAAAGTGGGCGGATTAAATTTAACGGATATCTTGGAGAAATACTGCGCTGTCAATGCTATGGGTAAGCTATCCCTACAATTGTTTACATCTAGAAAGTTTATGACTGTCAGACTTCATAGTGTACATTTTTATTGTACAGTCCAAGAAAAATTAAGCAGGGTTACGGATAGTGACACTTTGAGGCAGTGTAATGATCTCTTAGACCAACTCAGGTACCTTTTAGAAGGCTCTTCAACGAGAGGACACCGTTTTGTCGTGAATATCAGTGTTCCATCCCAAGTACGTTTTATTTCTATATACAAAAATAAGTGCAAAAGATTTCCTTAATTTATCTAATGCTTATAACTAAATTTGCAGAGCTCACCATCAGGGCCATTTGGATCTCCAATTGTATCAGGTAGCAATAGAAAAAGGCATCACAGCAGCAGTGAGCGAGGGAAACGTATTTCAAAATCCCTGGGTAATATGATGGACAAGAATGCACAAAATACTGTTACAAAAAGTGAGTAATTTTCAGTAACAGGTTATCAGACTTTAAAATGTTAATATAAAACTTGTACTCAATATTATTTACTCTTGCTTGAAGGCTGTGATACTCTTGAAGCAACACCTCTTGAGAGCTTGCCAGGTCATAAAACTTGTACAAAACAAATTGACTTGGAAAGCCAAACTAATACAAATGATAAATACTTGAACAAAACTGATCCCATAATGCCTGCTCCAAAAATCAGCCTATTTGATCTCCCTTCTTCTTCTGCAACTAATACGCAACCTGGTAAGCTTTCTTATTATTGGAGACTTTATTCATTTAAATTAGCCTCTGTAACTAAATAACCTTTCAATTTTTATAGTAGAGTCAAATTTAGTATCGCCTAGTAAAATTAATGTACATAGTAATTATAAGGATCAAGCTACCGAACCTATTCCAATAATTAAACCAGCACAACCAGTGCAAACGCCAAACAAATGTACAGCTGGAACAAACACAGATGAACTAATGAATTACTGTACTGCAGAAGTTCAAACAGGCCCTTTTGATATTATAGAATCTGAATCTGACATTAATGATGAACCCATAGAAAATTTAAGTGTAAGTTTATTAAACTTTATATATTTACGACACTATGTAACGATATAAATGTATTATTACAATATTTATTGGGTGTAAAAATCTACAGATGTTGACGAAAAAGTTGCTACAACGTACGGAATTACACGAGCGAATAGCTGAAAATATCAATAAAGCAATCATGCCAGGTGAAACTTCTATTCGCGAAGATAACGTGTGCGAGAATCCAACTGAAGCTATGAATGTGTCATCATTATTAAATGACTTTGATACTACTATCAAATCAATAGTTCAAGCGACGGAAACCGATCCAGTATTTGAGGACTTTCTAAAAGAGATATTCAAAGTAGGCGAAACTGATACAAGTCCAGATGAGGATTCTGACGGCAAAAATAATCAAGTATCAAATGACGAAATTTTCCCTCAGTAATAATTCTTTTTCTTATTATTTGAAGTACGCGATCAAGTTGTATTCCGTAGATTAAACGTTTTGTTATTTTTTAGGAATGATGACATGATGGGGGCCGATAACAACTGTCAAGTAATAGAACCAATAAAACTGAATGAACAGAAGACTGCTGGCTCTGAAGTTCCACTAAAACAAAGGTTGCGCAGTTCTTCCCGATCTCAAAACGCCAATATTGATGAAGAAGAGTAAGATTTCAGCTTACATTATTATCATTTTTCTTAGAAAATTAAATATACTTACATGATTTATAAAATTTTAGCAAAGACACTAATAGCATACTAGAGAACCAAAATGCAGAAGCCATCATGAGTATAGTCAATGTTGTAACCAGGAAAAGAAACTCGTTAGCAAACTGTGAAGAATCCAACAGACAGTTTCCACCTATTGAGCCAGTACCAGAAATTCCAGTGGTCTATGAACCACCCCCAGAAGTGATAGTGGAACTAGAGGTTAAAAAATCAGAAGACAAAACCAAACCTTCAAAATCAACAATGAAGAAGAACAAAAAGCCAAAGCCACCCAAACTGATACCAGAGCCTACGCCAGAGCCAGAGGTTGTACCAACATTGATTTATAGCGATATAAATGATGTCGTATCGCTGATGCACCGTTAGTATAATTTCGTTTCTTATAATTTATTCATTTACTCATTTTAATCTAAGCATTCTTTCATTTGCCGATCAAGAACCCCCAAGCTACGTACCGATTGCTCCAAAGCCACAAGAAGCTCCGCCGCCAATCGATGACGTCGCGCCAAAGCTCTACCTGCGTACAGTGAACGTACCTCGTCATCTGATCAACCCTTCTACGATTGAGGCTTCAAAAGCAGTGAACCCGCAGATCCTTCAAATGCTACAACAACAACAGGTCGGCAGCCCACAGAAAGCAGTAGGAGAAGGAGGACCAATTGTAAGCAGCGCCATGAGCGATCAGATTGTCGTGCCTATCGTTGTTGCAGATGAGATACACCGCGTCAAGGATGGTGATTCTACAACAGCAGCAGCAACAGTACCAACCGGTTGTGTACCAGTCTCTTCCGAATCTATTACCCTTTATGGAGGTGGGAGTGACACCACCGAAATGAAGGTGTCGCCGATTTCCAGCATGCCGATCATCAACCTCGACGATTCAACACTTGGCCTGGCTGTAGGCTCTGGACTTTCGCCGTTTTTTAAAGATCATATAATTGGAGGTGACTTAATTGAGACTGACTCGATAGAAAAGCGCGAGGAGAAGGACGCTGAGCAAATGGAAGTGCAAGAACCTGCAAAAGAGTTGGGAGAGCCGAAGATTATTGAAAATATGGCTATGGATGTCGAGGATGACTGCCCTGAACCTGTGGTTCTAGAAGTAGAGCCTGATGAGGAGGAGCTAGCGGCAAATTCGCTAAAAGACAAGCCAGAGGAGAAGCAGGAAAGTGTGAAGTCAGACAACGGGATAGCTACCGAGATCATCGTTAAACGCACTCCTAGAACACTTCTTCGATCTCGTGCAAAGAACAATCGCCTGAGTCTCTCGACCCCTCGTCGTCGCAACAGCCACGTTCGTGCTTTAGACTTCAATACTCCTATGAAACTCGGTACTACGAGGAAGGTTCCGCAGTCCTGTACCAGGTCCAAGTCCGTCTGTCGTGCTGGTCTATTCAAGTCGCCTCCATTCACCGGTGCTACTCCCAACGTCAACATCAACCTCCTGCCTGAGCCTCAAAAAATCGTCAAGAAAGTAAGGACAGTCTCTCCAATGAAACCAATAATCTATCCACAAGTACCCATAGCCACGAGGAGTCCAGCACCAAAGCTCCAAGGTAACTGGGCTAAGTACACGGGCATCGGTATGATCCTGGGTGAGACGTCAACCAGCGAAAGCTCGCCTGACAAAACCCCACAGCAAGAGACAACCTCTATAATTCCATCACCTATTCCTGAGGTACCAGAGGTATCCATAGAGGAGGTTCCCGAGTAAAAAGCAGAAGATGTATGCGCGAAGAACGTCGAAAAGCCTATCAGCGAAAAGAAGAGCTGGGATAGTGATTTGAGGAAAATCGTCGGCGCTCAGGTGACCGAGGAGGAAAGCAAGCCGAGAACGAGAAACTCTAGGAGAGCTTCCACTAGAAAAAAAGGATCATTTGCAAAGGCGACTGAAAGTAATGCAGCTGGTGATGGCGATGCTACGGATAAGACAAAGGACAAGAAGAAAACTAAGGATGTCAAAAAGACCGAACCGGATAGTAAAAATGCCAAGAAGATTGATGACGATAACTCGAAGGAACCCACCGATCAAATTAATACCAGCGTTGAAGTCGGAACTGAAACAGCTCATAAAACCGAGATCACACCGCCAAGTGCTCTTCCCGTCAGTAAGATGCCTCATCTAGAAGCGCCGAATGCTTCCAGCTCAAACGTTGAGAATGACAAAAACGTAAAAAACTCCAACATTCCGAAGAACTCCCCTATAAACATAACGATAACCCGGTTCCCAGATATGCTAGATTTGGAAACGCCGCGAAAAACCGAGGTCACATTTTACGTACCACCGACTCCACGTCTACTCGTCACTCCAGGAGATGGACTAAAAACAAATAGGTCGAAAGCGGATTTGAAAATCAAGGACTGCGTGGACACGCCAGATTTCCCGAAGACCCCGTGCATAGTCGTTACGCCCAAAATCGTGGAAGAAGAGGACAATGATAAGAAGCCTTCGCCTTACTATGAACCGGACGACGAACCGCCAGCGAAGCTCAAACAGATCATTACTGAGAAAGTAGTGGTACGCAGATTTTGTTCCTTTTTTTAAAGTAGCTATTAGTTTGAATTTGTTTATTTATACTCAATGAAATTTTTTAGATGCAGGTGCAAGAGACGACGACGATGACTATCCAGAAGAACGTGATAGAGCTCCAGGAGAATAAATCCATAGAGATCACAGAGTACGGTGTCATAGAAGAAAACTTGAATCAAAAAGATCAAGATGAGCAGACGAGATCTGAGGACAACCCAAAGCAAATAGTAGAAGAATCTAGTATCGAGAAGGCAAATGCCAGTGCAAACTCTAGCGCAAATTCCTACTCAGACAGCGACGACGACTCCTCCGATTCCGATACCTCCTCCAGCTCGTCGTCGTCTAATAGTTCGATTACCTCATCTTCGAGTGATTCTAGCGCTGCATCATCTCCTACAAAATCAGTTATACAAGAGGCTACCGAAGTAGCTTCCCAAATTAGCCCGGAGGCATCGCCCACTAAGTCGGTTATCGAGGAGGCTACCGAGGTAGCTATTCAAAGCAGCCCTGAGTCGTCGCCCACTAAGTCGGTTATTCAAGAGACTACCGAAGTAGTTACTCAAAGTAGCCCTGAATTGTCGCCTAATAAATCGCTTACCGAGGGGACCACCTATGTAGCTTCTCAAAGTTTCCGGAAGGACCTCTCAATGACAGAATCCGAAATAGATAGTCCAGAGCGTCTAATGCAAAATTTCTCTAAAGTCAGTAGAGAAGAGCTGGATCGACTGGAAGCGATAAGTCGAGAGAACTCGCCGACGAAGGTGTTTTCAGTAACAAAGGAACCCTTGGATGATGAGTTGAAAGAGACTCCTGCAAAGACTGAGAACATGATCGAGGCGATGATAGGAGAAACACCTAGTGTCACAGACGCGGAGCGTGCGCTCAGGAGAGACTCATTGACAAATCTTACTTCAAAGATTTCGGCCATCATCACCACCTCGCAGAGCGACCGGGCTTTAGCTACCACTATTGCAGCCACATCTGAAGAATCGTGCGTATCATCTACAGGAAAATCGGGGCTGAAGATTAAAAGCATAGAGATTATAGAGCCAAACAATATGACCAAGAAGGTCTCGGAAATGTTGCATTTGGGAATGCAGAAGAATCCGAGGTCGGTAACTCAGCGACATGCAGCAGTGAACAATGTCGTGATAGATGCAAAGCTAAGTCAACAGCTCGAAGAGAAGCGCTTAAGGATGTTAGCGAAGTTAAACGGACAAAAAAGTCCAAAAGTTTCAGGAAAGGGAAAGAAGCCCATTGCGACGAAGAAGAGTGCAGAAGCGGAGAAGGTCGTGTCGTCAACGACAGATAATCGGAAAGGTAAAGCTAAGCAACAAACAGAAATCGATAAACTATTTTATAATAAGGCGAAAAATGCGGAGAAGAGCAAATCGGACAATGTCAAATTAGCAGATAAGAAAATCGAGGAAGTGAAAGAATCGATGAAGGGTAAGGGTAAAGTAAGCCCGAGAAAAAAGACTGCTCAGAACGATCAACTAGGTAAGACTGAAAACGCAAACAACGAGGCCAATCTTAAGAAAGCAGAGAATATGACGATACAAAACACAGCCAAAGAAAAATCAGCAGCAGCTACGACGATCACTATCACCGCAGAGAACGTCAAGAAAATATCCAAATCGAAGGTAGACCAGGTGAAACGCGACTTGTTCAGCGACGAGGAAATGAATGATCAGCGCACGACCAGATCTCAAGCGGCCCGACGAACTACCAGCGACGGCCAAAAGAATATGAACGTGGACGATAGTCAAGACGCAAATACATCGCTTAACAGCTCGAAGGAGAAACTTCCCGGTGTTCTGGAATGTTTGCAATTAATTCCAGCTAACAAGAGCGATCAAGAGTCCCATGATGTCAGTAACAAAAGCGACGAATACTGCGAATTTAGCAACAGGCAAACTCATGCTCTAGACATATCAATCGAGTACGACGAGTCAGTACCAATTAAGAAGAGAAAACGAAAATATAGCACCTCAGAACTTCAAAGCAAGTTCCATTTCCAATTTCCAGACGAGGGTGTAGCGCATATTCTTACACTCACAGATTTGTCAGAGTTGTTCAAGATGACGCCCAAGTATGTGAAGACGAAAGCATCGTCGAGCCCGAAAAAGTCGCCTACAAAGGTGAAAAAGAGTGGCATTAAAATTCTTGAAAAACCACCGTTCGCCTGTTCTTCGCAGATCGCAATTTCGAATGCTAGGGGCGGAAAACCTGACGAAAAGAAGAAAAAGGTTTGCAAGAGAAAAACAACGCCTAATAAGGAAGATCAAGTGGTATGTTTACTTGTGCATGTTTGCGTGTAAACCAAAATAACAGATTTTAAATTTAATTCGTTCTAATGTTTATGCTTTATTGCAGGTCGATAAGAAAACAAAAGTAGATCCACAGGCTCTTTTTAAGAAGATCAAGGTAGATGAATTTTTAAAATTAGTACATGAATAAGAATACGACTTCTTAGAACTTTCAATACTGCAAATATGTATATTCTCAACACATGTAAATAGCCTTGTACATAATACTTTGACGATATAGTAGATGGCGATTGTTATTTATTACTTAAAAAAATATTGTGTCATAAATATATTTTTTATACAAAAAGTGAAAACCTCCAAAACAGATTTTTTCGTTGTACTCCGTCTCTAGCTTTAAACACGAGGTTAGATCAATTTAAGTGGAATGATCTTTGATCAAAATTTTGTAGCGAGATTCTTTAAGAATAAAAATCTTTATAATTTTAACTTGTTTATTTTTATTTCTTATTTTTTATCTTTAATTACGAAAATAAGGTACAAAGAATAATTTCATAAATTATATATCTTATGATACCTAAAGTACAATTAATGGTAATGAAACATCTAGAAACATTTGGCCTTTACAACCTTATCTACATCTTCTACAACTTTCATGAACGATTTCCAGTTATCCATATTCATACAGACTCCTGAAAGAATCAATAAAATTGTATTCAGTTCTACGTAAAAAATAGTTATAATTCTTTAAGCCATAAATTATATGCATACCCTTTCTTCCAGGCTTCATTTCTCCATCCTTGTCCATGTACATTTCTCTGATGTCAACAAACCATTTATTTTTGAAGCTACGAACAGTGACATGCTTGTTGCCACCCAACTCCCAGGAAGTTTCATCGTCCTCTTTATTTTTTGAATCTTTTTTGGCCTTCTTGTTTGATCCCTTATCTTCTTGCTTCTTTGGCCTCTTTTTGATCTTGGCATCTTCTTCAGACTGCAATGTATTAATATAGGCTTAATTCATATGACAGTATTTCATATATCACCAGAATCATTCGATATTGATGTTAAATTTACCATTATATTGCAATATTAATGTTGGATATAACTAAAATTTGTTACTAACTTTTGACAGACAGACATGAAAATTTTAGTACTCAACGATTGTCTTTTTTTCTCAACCATGGCAATTAAAAAAATGAGCATCAAAAGAATGTATACGTATATTTAGTTCAAAATTTTACATGATATAGGGCAAAACTAATTACTCAAGGTTTTAATTAAAATATTATGCCAAATTACTAAACTTCATAATAAAAAAAACTTAAATTTTGAAAATTACCTCAGAGTTGTCACTGGCAGAGCTCTCTTCCTTCTTCTTTTTCTCTGGCTTCCTGGCCTTGCTCTTCTGCTTTGCCTCTTCCTGACAACATTAATCAAGAACCAGATATAATATCAATTTATCATTAATCTTCACTTAAGATAATTATAAGTATCAATTATCGAAGCAAAAAATAAATGTTCTTACCTCTGAACTGGCACTTCCGCTCTCGCTTCCACTGCTGGAAATCATCTCCTTGGATTTCGGCATTTCTACTCGCAATATATCTACCTGCTTAATAGCACACCTGTGGAACATAAGTACGTTGATTATTCACGAACTAGGTATAGCTAAACCCCAACAGAATTATCTGAGAAATTTTGCGAAAAAAACAATGCTTATCGTAAATTCCGTTAATATAAAAAAAGTTTGGAAAGCTAGAGAGCTCTAACCTTGCGCCAGGCGCCAGTACAACAGTTGACCCGAAAAAAAGAACGTGCAACGAATAATTCGAACGATAAATCTCTCAAATCTTTTGTATCCGCATAAATCGAAATCTCAGAAACCTATTATTTCAGTGGCAAACTGCAGTAAAGTCTACTTACAGAGAAAAATTCTTCTTTTTGCTCGCGGCGTCCGGCGTCTAACAAACAAGAAGGCGATTGTGAGAACGAGAAGGAGAAAATATAATGCGGTTTCCGCGAGTCGTCGCAACAGTCATTGAGTTCGTTCGGATATGGAAAACGTGACCCTTTTGACAAACATTGACGTCAGGTTCGGGATAGCTGAACAAGGTTTGGCTTTTGGGTCCTGCGAAAACTGGATTTAAGCTGTCTTTCGCCGATTCTGAGAAATTCACTGATTTTATTTACGATAGGACCATTCTTGGTATTTGATTTGTAACGGAGTGCGTTGATTTTGATTGCGTTGGTAAAATAAATAGACAATATTTTCTCTGGAATCAAACAGGTGTGCTTTTTTCGTTCGCCGGTTCGCCGATTGTTTAGGTTTTTTTATATCACAAAATTATATCGACATAAATAGGTTTCTATTTTTAAATGCCTTTTATTCCTTGTTCATTTTTTGGATTGAGCACGACTCTTACGAACACCAAGAATGAAAAAATTCTCTTTTATGTATAAAATAAGTAAACGTTAATTTTTATTATAAAATTAATCATTGGGGGGTTTTCCAATGACCCCATGGGTACAGCCATCAGCATACATCATACTGAAACGAACTGCTGAAACTGCATAACTGTATCGCAGATAAAATAAAAAAGGAAATGACCTTTCTCTGGCCGCTAGCTATTTAAAAAAAAGCGTATACTCTGTCTCTTTCTCTCATCTGTTCCACAATAAACACCTGTACTAATATAATAATCAGCTAGACGGAGAAAAAGGAGTTTTCCAAGAATATATTCTCAAAGAAACATCCTCACACCTCCGAAAGCTTTCACCTCGATTAACCAGTTGTATAGCTATCTCGTCAAAAATCCAAAAAAAATAGCACGAGAAAGACAGAGACAATCCTAGAAATAGAAAGGGTCGTCACGGCGAAGACGAGCAAAAGAGAGAGCGAGTGAGAGAGACGCACGACGTTCATATACATTCGCGTGTATACGTATGTCGTCGTGTCTGCTCGTCGATCGACGACGGGCACATCTTCCCTCTCTCCCACGTACTCCCTCGACACCCCGTTTACACTCGGCAACTAAACTTCGCCTCGATCCTCTCTCCCGTGTACTTTTTGTTCGATTGACCTCGTCCAGCCGCCGTGACCCCTGAAAACATAAAAAACCTAACCTCTAAGCCGTCTAGGAGTTTCAACATTTCGGAGCAGCTCCAAAATCATCGCCTCGAGTGTAAACCGGTCCCTCCGAAGCGCGAGAGAGACAGTCAAATTCGTGTGTTCTGTTCTCTAGCGGCGCGCGTGCCACACATTGCTATTGCCTGGCTGCGCGCGGATGCGGGGTGATGTGATAGCAGTAGAGAGAGAGAGAGCAGAGCAGCAGCCAGATCATCGCCAGCAGCGCAGTTGCAGGAGCACCGAAGCCTAGGCAAATCTCCAGCTGCAGCGCGGAGAGTTCGTGTGTGTGGCTGAGCGGGGCATTGCAGGCAAGGGGACAGTAGTTCACGACGGGAGGAGAGCACCAGCGCAATGTGCCGGAGGTACATCCTCGGCTTCCTGGCGGCCGTCTGCCTGCAGCTGATCTGCGTCCAAGCCGACGAACATAATCACATCGTAAGGATTCAAGAGTCGTTTGTTGTTTGACGTGGACGACTGTTGTGGTGATGGTTCATGATGTGCGGTCGGTTTGCGCGAGGAGGCGGTTCGGGTTGAAACCTGGACTGATTAACGTGGCAGATTGGGGATGACGATAAGTCAGTTGACGTGTGTTTATGAATGCAGGATGGGATCTGTTTTTTATTCACTCAGGCTGGTTACGATGTGGTATTTGCGAAATGGTGTTTGGGGTCGAATGGGAGGAGTAGGTTAGAAAGAGTTTTGGAAGATTTTTGAATAGTCGGACTCCAGATTTTTTTTATGAGCTGTCCTTGATTTTATCTCTGTTATGCTGATTAGATGGGTGTAATTGAGCTGAACTAAAAGTATGACATACGTTGAATGTTTATATTTTGCCAAAGCTACAGGCTTTCATAGGGATTGAGATTTTTTGAAGTTTTGTTAGTTTAAATCATTACTCCTTCCGTTTATACTTGTTTTTTGTTTTGTTTTTATCATTTATTCTTTGATATTTCACTTGATTTTTGTATGAATACATATATAATTCATAGAGTTCCAAAGAAATTACTGTAAACATTATAAAGTTCTTAATTTTTCCTTCAATCAGTAAAATGTTAACGCTTATAGTGTATTTGTTAATTTATTTTAGTACGAGAAAGGCGATGAAGTAGTACTATGGATGAGCACTGTTGGTCCTTACCATAACAGACAAGAGACATATTCCTACTATTCCTTACCTTTTTGTAAAGGTCCTAAGGAAGTAATAAGTCATTACCATGAGACACTTTCAGAAGCTCTGCAAGGTATCGAGTTGAAGATGAGTGGATTGAACATTGAGTTCAAAGGTAAATCATATGAATTTTCTGTAAATTCCTTTAAATAAGGTAACTTATAACTAAGTTTTTAAATAATAATTCCAGACCCTGTTAAGAAACAAGAATATTGTAGTGTAAAACTGAATGAAGAGAGCTACAAAGCTTTTGTCTATGCTGTGAAAAATCAGTATTGGTACCAGATGTACATTGATAATTTACCAATATGGGGTTTGTATTTTTTATCTAGTCATCTTCTGTAATACTATGATACAGTTAATAAACAATTATTTTATTCTTTATCTCCTTTTTTAGGTGTTGTAGGTGAACCTGATGAGGTAAATAACAATAATGGAGAAACTTCTTATTACATCTGGACGCACAAAAAATTAGATATAGGATATAATGGCAAGCAAATCGTTGATGTTAATTTAACTAGTGAGTCAAAGGTTGAACTCAAAGTAGGAAGGACTATACCTTTCAGTTATGAAGTCAACTGGAAGAAGAGTAATACAAAATTCGAAGATAGATTTGACAAATATTTGGATCCTAACTTCTTCCAACACAGGGTAAACAAACTAAAAATTAAAAAACAAATTCCGATTTTCTTTTTAACAACAACTATATGATTCTGTAAATTTGTACAGATTCACTGGTTCAGCATTTTCAATAGCTTTATGATGGTCATTTTCCTTGTTGGGCTTGTTTCAATGATTTTAATGCGCACTCTGAGAAAAGACTATGCAAGGTATAGCAAAGATGAGGAAATGGACGACATGGAGAGGGACTTGGGTGATGAGTATGGCTGGAAGCAAGTTCATGGAGACGTTTTCAGACCCGCTAATCATCCCATGCTCTTCTCCGCGCTTATCGGAGCTGGATATCAGGTAAAGAAACTCTTTCGAATCTTCGAAATTTTTCATTAGCAACGAGATTTAATAATATCGATTTTTACAGGTAACAGTTGTAGTCCTCAGTGTCATCATCTTTGCCATTCTTGGAGAACTTTACACAGAGCGCGGCTCGATGCTCTCCACCGCAATTTTCGTGTACGCTGTAACTTCGCCGATTAATGGCTATACAGGGGGCGGCCTTTACGCGCGAATGGGAGGTCGAGTTTGGATCAAGCAGATGTTACTCAGCGCCTTCATGATTCCGGCTCTTGTCTGCGGAACGGCCTTCTTCATCAACTTCATTGCCATGTACTACCACGCCAGTCGAGCCATCCCCTTCGGATCGATGGTAAGATTGTCGCTTGTCTACTTACCAAAATATAGATGATATACGTTTAATTGTTAATAATTCTGCGACTTGTTAATTTTATCTCAGGTTGCCGTGACGTGTATCTGTATATTCGTCATTCTGCCGCTGACTCTTGTCGGAACGATTTTGGGCCGTAACCTCGCTGGAACGCCAGATGCTCCATGCAGAGTAAACGCAGTTCCACGACCTATACCCGAGAAGAAATGGTTCATGGAACCAATTGTGATCATTATGCTCGGCGGTATTCTTCCCTTTGGATCGATCTTCATTGAAATGTATTTCATCTTCACGTCCTTCTGGGCTTACAAAATCTACTATGTTTACGGTTTCATGTTACTGGTATTTGTAATCCTGATGATCGTCACGGTTTGCGTGACCATTGTGTGCACGTACTTCCTTCTAAATGCAGAAGACTACAGATGGTCAGTAATCCATTATTTATATTGTTTTATTTGGCGTATAAAAGTTCAGTGACTGACTAACATTCATTTTGCAGGCAATGGACCAGTTTTCTGGCAGCAGGATCAACAGCCAGTTATGTTTACCTTTATTCGTTCTACTATTTCTTCTTTAAGACTAAGTAAGTAACAGCACAGTTTAAAACTATCATTTTTGTTTAGTCAGTAAATGTCAGTAAATGTGCATCTTGCTTTCTAGAATGTATGGCCTCTTCCAAACAGCCTTTTACTTCGGCTATATGGCGCTCTTCAGCTTGGCTCTAGGCATTATGTGCGGCACAGTCGGATACATCGGTACCAGTCTATTCGTACGAAAGATCTACTCTACCGTCAAAATAGACTAAATCAATTGACCGATGTCTTTTTCTCATGATCAACGTGTCATCGTCGCCGTCTCGATGAGAATCGCAGCGAAAGAGAACCTTCAGGTACGCTGCTCAACGTAGGACTCGTAGTCGCGTATCTTGTTTTTTTAATCTAATGAACTAGCACCGAAGTATTTATCTCGGAAAAATGCTTCGAAGCAAAGAATAAAACGCTAGTCAGATACAAAGATAAAAATCGATGACGGTATGTACAGTCTTTTAATCCTATAGCTTCCAGCAGTGAGAAAAAGTTTAAGCTAGTATACCGATAAACACGAGTCCTACTGTGAACGGTAGAAGGGGCATTTACACGAAATGAAAAACTTTCGCGAGTCACACAAGATTTTGTACGTTTACCAGCGACTTCGTGGCTCTCTGCACACAAATAAGCTCGTAAAGAATCGCGAAGAGAGAATCGACGAAGTCGCCAGGGTTTGCCAGATAATCGAAGGCTTATAAAGAAAAGAAAAAAAAACAATGTGCATGGATGATCGTATTTATGAGTGATGTCATAATGATATGGAGAACGTGATGAACGCTGTAATAAATGAGTTATTACGAACGTCCGCAAGCCCCGTTTGTTATTACCACTGTCTTTGGTGCACACACTAACTTTTCAGAACATCGGCGCATTCGCATCGACCTTGTATTAGCTAGAGTTTATATTATTGTACATTTTTATTTCTTCTTGCTTCGGTAACAAAATTTAATTGATTCTAAAAGTGTAGTTGATTACGAGGTCAATGCAAATGTGTAATTAAATCGAAATAGTACATTAGACATTTGACATACATAAAAATAAAACAAACTGATTGTAAGTGACATGTTATTAACGCAACGTACTGAAAACAAATTCGATGAGAAGTAATAGAGTAGTAGATAAATATTATTTTCCTAGACTTTTTGATACGTCTGTTGAGTTTTGATCAATGAAATTTGGCATATTTTCAAAGATTTTTTACGAGATTCTGAATCTAAACTTTAGTAGAGATTCGTTTTTCTATTTTAAAGAATGTTTAAGATTTTGATGGGGCGCTGCTGATATTGTATATTACAGCTTACTATGGTATTCTTTTTATAAAAGAATGAATTTGGGTATAGATATTTAAAAAGTGTAAAAATTAACAAAATTAACAATTTTTCTACGCGAAAAACACCATTCAAATTATTATCATGGTAAGTCGTAATCTGACAATATTTTCATAAGAAAATTTTAAACTTTTAAAATAGAAGAATGGAATGTCGCCTTAAAGATTTAGATAGACAAGCATATACTTGATTTACAACCTAGGATTTGGTAAAGTAAAAAGGAACAGTTTTTGCTCGACGTGTTTGACAGAATTGTAAAAAAATTTTATTTTGATAGGAAGAGATGCACTTAGGTATATATACACAGAACCCAAACGACTGGGACAATTTTCGTCAATAATTTTTGTATGATCATGTTGTGACGATAATGAATATCAAATAATGTTTAAGCTTCTTCGCGACGAAAGGTAATATAGATCAACGAGACTCCGGTAAACTGTATACAGGTTCATTGATCTCGTGAAACTTCCTTGTAAAGTTACTTAAAAAAAACTGTAATTGGTTTATGGCTAATTTGCTGATTTATTATTGAGCTTCTCGATCGAATGTGAAAATGACGTAGTGATAAAGGTGGAATATGAAGGAAAGACGATATACTTCGATCAATGTATATTTGATTCATTTCGAAAGACAACAAAAACGACGTAGCTGTGCGAATTTGTATTTTATGAAAGCAACAGTATACATGATGAGTTATTGATTATTTAGCAATAAGCAATCTGTTGTTAGGAGTAACGATAAGTGAAAATATAATATTTCTACTTGTGAAAAATCTACAAATTTTTCCTGAAAATATAAATAATTTATTTGATTATAAGTAAAATAAACAAAAATCTTATGAAAAAGAGTCCAGCTACTTTTTTTAGAAAGTCTCTTTATCAATGTAGCATAACCAATTTTATTTCAATTACACTGTTGTTATTTTGCGTTGCTTTACCTTTTTAATTTATACAAAAGTTATTTTGATTCTATTCTATTTTATACAATAAATACAAAACGAAATAATAGTTAACACTCGATTTCATTTATTAACATAGTTTCACCTTGACGTTAATTATAAATCACGGTTTTTTATTGACAAATCGTCAGCATATGTTGCAATAAAAATTTGACTCATTTTTTATTTGTAAAACAACGTTTGCGCACGTCGTGAACTTCGTTATATTATTTACAAATCACGCGTGTTTCCCCTTCGTAACAAATACGTGTGTTGTAGATGTATTGCAAAAAGCTCTCGAATTTTCTAACAAATAACCTTTATAATATATTCGAGTACACGAAAGTAAAATAAAACATGTGCTGTGCACATGTATAATATGTTTCTACGTCGTCGCAGATAACAAGAGAAAGAGAAGATAATTTTAATGTGTCCACTTGACGACTTGACGTATGCGGGGAAATCTCCGTGAAAGCCTTCCAGACGTCCGTATGTGTTTGTGCGGAATTCATTTCGAACTTGTGACGGTCTGCGACTGTCAGAAATCGGTTGAATCGGTAAAAATATTCAAGCTCGAGTTTCATTCATAAACTCGGTTATTATATGTATAGTTTATTTTTACAACCGTTTGAAAAATAGCAAGTAGTATAATCAATGATGCGAGACTGACATTAAGCGATCGTTTGAAAATAAAATCTTATAACAGCTAGTTATGCAGCGCCAATAACATTGACATTTTTCATGATAAATATTTTGAAATCGGTGAAAAGAATGGTAATAACATCATCTCATAAGTATGCGATACTTTCTTAGTATTTAATAAACCGGGGAAATGCTGACCCTATAAACACGCAAGCTTTCTGTCCCTGACGGCTGAGTTGACCGTCAGCTTCCTACCACGCACGCACATTCATATATACACGATATAAGTACACATGCCGTTATAATACACTCCGCACGAGAGACACGTCTACACATCTGCTCCCCGCTCCTCTCTCAAACCGCTGCAGCGGCGCAGCGTTCGATCCAATCAGCCGAGGGACACTTGGCACGTAGACACCACGTCGGAATCGTCGTCGCGCGGCGTCTGAAGCTTTATCATCATCTCTTCTTCCGCTCGAGGAAAACAAGACATATTCTTGTAAAAAATGGCACCAAAGCAGAGAATGCGCATCGCCAACGAGAAGGCCACCAAGTTCATCACGCAGCGAGGCAATGTGCCCAAGTCCACGGTGAGTTTTTGACGCTTGCATACTTACGTTACGGGAACGATTTGGCTGTCCGGAGAAGGTGTGATTCTTGTTCGCGATGCACCTTCCAGCTGTTAGTGCGATGACATCGTGATGAGATTCCAATAGCCGCTATAATAGGCGAAATAGCTGAATTGACGCGATTGTTTTGCTGCGTGGGTGGCTCGCGATTGAGGTTAGGAAGCTGCAGGGGCTAACTGTCCATCTGGAATGTTGATTTCGTTGGATTTCTGACAGATACATACTCTTTTGACAACTTCAACTACGAGTTTTCGAGTAAGAAAGATATGTTAGTGGGTGGTGACTGATTTTCGATCGTTGTTTTTACAGAAAGCTCAGGAGGAATCGTCGCCTGTCGGACCCTGGCTCCTGGCGCTGTTTATCTTCGTCGTGTGCGGCTCTGGTGAGTAATGTATTTTCGAAGATTTGTGCAGAAGAGAAAGCCTGATGATTTGTTCGCTTAGTTTCGTTTGAAGCCAGAGAGAATGGGATACATAGAGTACCATATGTGGACACAGATAATATAGATACATATGTGTGTACTACTTACGTACACTTGTGTACTTAGCAAATATAATGTACACTGCTGTTTTATTGCAGTATTTGTTCATTCTCAATGTTCATATTGATCTGTTTATTCGGTGCACATTTTATTGATTTCATTTTTATACAAACGCTGGAAATTGGCCTATTTTTTGCTTAAGTTTTATTCAAATAGTTAATAAACATGGTTCATAATTTACTCTTATAAATGAATGTCATTAGTTTTATGTCAAATTGTCACTGACTTTCTCTTTTGCCTAAAATTAATCATAGATAGTTATCAAAGAAAGTTTTTTAACACTTGAATTTTATTTTACAGCTGTTTTCCAAATTATTCAGAGTATCAGGATGGCATAAACTACAACAAAATCTGATCCACAGCTAAGTTTATACTACATGATTGCAAACATGTCAATCAAGACAGACAATTCGTCCACATTATCTTTCTTAAGATCGACTGATTTTTCTACAAAAAGCTGTGGATCCAACTTGACGTACTTTTGACCACAATCAACAAGGGATAAGGAAAGAAATAAGAGAATGAGCGTTCGTGGCCTTAAACCTATGCTGCGATAATGATTGCTCTGAATTAGAGATTTCTATATTTTTTCTTTTATCAGCTCAAAGAATTTATTTATAAAAAAAACTAGCATTTATATGAGCGTTTTGAGATAAAATGAAATTACTAGGATTGTGACGACAATCGCGGATTCGAATTTCGATTTGTAGATGTTCGTATCTTGGTTGTTATCTGCTTAGAAAAAAAAGTTTTCTAGGACAGTTCAGGAGCGTCAGATCGTGCGCTGGTTGTACTAAGTATGCATGTTTAATAATGACTTTAATTGTATAATGCGTAAACAACTCGTTAAGACTTACTCATATTTCTGAATTATCTATTACTCTCTTTCTGTTTTTCTTTTTTTTTTTAATTGTTCAAAGGAATCTATTTCTTCCATTGATATTTGTATAGATTTTGAATTGTATATAAGTATCTACGAGAGATGTCATGATTTACTGTTCCAAGCATTCCATTATGCAACGGCCAAAATATGTATTTTGTCATTGATTACTCTGGTAATTTTAAATATTTGCATGGATTATGTATAAATAAACTACATTGTCAATGAATTTCTAGTTTAATTTATTTTTAAGAAATTCATACAATCATTTTTATAAAGAATTGAATGTATAATTGAAACGTCAACTTGATTTATTTCATACGAAATATCCGATTGGACAATTTTTTAAAAACGAAATTGTCAAAAATATAATGCAATAAATAAATTGGTTTTATTACGATTAAAATCTCTGTCATTGTTTTTCACCAAATTTCCTTAAACAAGCGTTACTGTCATCAGAAGAAATTGTAATGTGAAAAATTTATTCTGTGGCTTTAAAGTAATACGACTCGTTACATTTTTTAAAAATAAGTTTACATCAAAATTTATCTAAGAAAATCGCACAGCGAATAATGATATAACTTTACTTTTTAATAATTTGCGTTCGGCAAATCTTTACTATGTAAATTCTCAGTACGGAAATGCATTAGAAAAAACATGTTTATTTTAAATAGATTAAACATCTCAATTAATCATCTTTTTTACTAATAATTAATAAGAACACGTGTAAGTTTCAGGATGCAGGTGTTACAAAATAAAATAAATACAAACATTTTTTTGTGACATTTACTTTATTCAAGTGCTACTATAACTGTTTAACGCTTATCATAACAGTTTATATAAGTAATAAAAATATGCCTCTGTTATTTAACTTTTGCGCGATAAAGTGTCGATCGGTCTCTACTATACGCAGATCTCAAAATAATAATTAAAATAAAGGAAAACAAAAAGAATTGCAACTGTTGCATTATATGACAAAGAAGAAAATTGCACCATCGTGTACATCGTCTATTAGATTTTCTTTGTAATTTTTCCTCCTTTAAGTGAATAAAGTATTTTTCTTTTTCCAAAATTTTCTCAGATAAAATCAACCATCAAAACAAAGAAAACGAATCGAAACACATATATATTTGTATAAGGCACATGATTCAAAATCGCGCGCAATTTATTTGTTTGTGTCGAACTGGGGCTTTATTGAAGTAAACGATATCGACTGGCGCAGATTCGAAAAGAAAAAAAACAGCCCGCGAAAATGAGATTCCGCGTTTGAATTATACAGTTACGCACATCATCACATAATATTTCTAATTAAGTCGACACAAAATAAAGATTCGTAAATTATAGGATTTATATTTCTATTTATTGTCAGAGTGACGGTTTAACTTCGTTTTCCCTACAGTTTAGGGGAGAAAAACGATCTAATTCATTATTATTATTGCTTCCATTCGAAGGAAAATCGAAGGCGTCTATCCTCGTAAATTCATTTGCACGAGTTTACATATATAATCTTTCATACAATTTCTGGGTACAATAGTTATGTATTTCATATATATACTTTCTAAATATACTTTTTTTTAATATTTCATAATCGCAAAAAACTATAAATAAACTCTCGAAATTAACACACAAAGTACGCTAATCCATTTTATTACTTTTTTTTGTTTACTCTACAAAATATAACGTAATCAGATCTTCTAGAGATTTTCTTTTACTTTCGCGTCATATATAATAAACTTAAAAAAATTAATATTATTTATGATTTGCATCGCTGCCCTTCTTTATAATATAAATATTTATGTTGATAGAAGTAATAATTATTAATAAGGTATTGAATAGTTATATTTGTTTATTGCCACATTATCCTGCACAAGAGCCGAGGCACGTGCCAACGTTAACGATAAAATATGAAAATTATGAAAAATAAGAGTAAATTTCTGAGATGAGAATAAGACTATACAAACAAGTATTTATGCTAAATATTGCAACTGATAATTTTAATTTTTGAATTAATATAAGATGATTTTAATTTATTAATTAAACTCGAGTATTAGATCAACAAATTTCATATAATTATATATACTCTCTAGTAGATAAAAGAATCATGTAATTTTAAAAAATTTTCTCGATATTTAAAGTTTACTCAGAAAAAAAAAAACAAAAAATAATAGTCGCGCCACTAACGTAACGTAACGTACAATTATTAATAATAAATGTTCAATAATACAATTAATGAAACGGACTTAGTGTCAGGACTAATCCGAGACGAAAATATGAGGACTTAAGTAGATTGCAAATCACTCTCGGTAAATATTATGTACAAAGGCTGATTCGTGCGTAGGTTTTGATTTCGGGTGTGTTTGACAAACCCAGCGGAGATTCCAACAATTTTGTTTAGTCATAACAAAAGTATTACAAACATCAAAAGTCAAAAGATAAATACAATTTAGCAAACTCTACTCCAAAAACAAAAAAAAACTTGGCTTAAAAGAAAAAAAGTAATCTCCGTGCTGAATAGCAAAATGAAAAAAACCTACGAATTTCTGCAAAATAGCAATAATTAATGATAAGATCTAACGAGCTACTCGTGATAAAATAAATCGCACACACGACATCGATGATAATAATAATAATAATAATAATAATGTAGTATATGATAAATCTTTCTCTTCGGGACAGTCGTCGACGCTCGGGAGCAACTAACATTTATATTATATATCCGTGTGAAGTGTTTTTAAAACATAAAATAGCTACGTTTGTCCTTACAATTACATCGTATGGCAGGCCTGAAAGTTATATAACAAAAAAAATATATATAATAATAATGTGTGCGTGTGATCGCGCATCGTCGATGACGCGGACTACTTCTAGATCGCCTGTTTTTACTCCGAATTTTCTCTCATTTTCTTCCTCTATACCTCTCTCTATGTACTTTAAGTAAATCGAACAATCTCTTAGAGCGGTTTCATCGGCTATATAACGTCTCACATATAATAACTGTATGTATCTGTATTTATAAACTCTCTGCTCGATTTTTCGTCGCACTCGATGAAAAGTTGTTCGTATAACAATATAATAATAGATTTCCGACCTCTTTAAGCTATATTATATCCTCGCGTCTCGCTCGTCTCTCGACTTAAGGCTATTAAAAATTGATTGCTTACAATGATTGTGTGTGTGTATATTAATAATAATATTATATCATATATATATTTTTTTTTACAAAAATATCGCGCGAAGATCTCTCGAGAGGCAGGAGAGCAATCTTCTCGCTCGACGTAGTCCTCCTCGGGGTATATAGAAGCTAAAGATTAGTGATTATTATCGATGAGACTCCTCTATATCTTCGTTTTTTCTCTCTCTCTTTAAATTTTTTTCCGCTCCGCGCGCTTCTTGAGATAAGTACACTGAGATTCCTCCTCTTGAGTTATTTTTCGCTCTTCTAGCGAACCTTCTCGCCGGCTTCATATCCAAATTCGCATTTTTTTTGCGGACGATATTTCAATGCTTGATATACTTTGTACAATATCAATACATGATAAAGGATTGCAAGGATGGGATTTTCGATCTACGTGTCATGAGATACGTATAATCTCTACCTGCGACGCAAGATCATATTGTCTGGGTGTAATGAGAATCGGTTTTTCACGAGAATGGCGTTTTCATTACAAGCAACGATGATCGTTTATCGCAGTGGAAGTCTGACATGGGAAAAGCTGGTAAAAATAAACGAGTTGCAATTTGCATTGGATCCTACAGGAAAAAAATCTATACTCTGTTTAAAAATAAATAACATGATTCCAAAAAATATGCATCTCTCTATAGAGTCTATAAAAAAATCTCAAAAATCTCGCATTCTTACCAGCTTCAGAGGAAAAAGGTACTTAGGAGTTAAAAAAAAAGAAAGAAAGTAAAGGTGGTGAGAACGCAGTCGGCGAGACTGTCCCTTGTACACGTCGAGATGTGCGCACATCATAATCTGCGCACGATTTCATTATTTTTTTTTCTTTTCATCTTTTTTCTCTGACAACAACAATAATAATAATAATAATAAGAGAGAGAAAAAGTGAGAGAGTGAGAAGTGGTCGCGATCGAACGCGCGGCGGATGCTCTGCGTGTGTCCATAAATCCAGGTGTTAGCACGGGACGAGTGTGGATTTTCCATTGTTAGCACTCCGCAAGCCTACAGGCCATGGGCAACCAGGGTTAACAAGAAAGAAAAAAAGAAAACAGTTTGGTTAGTGATTATTGTCTCTCGATTTTTCAAATTATTAATTTTAATGATTTTTTTTTTGTTTCTTCATTTTGATTGATGTAAAAAAAGTTCGGCAGTTTTGTTTTTAAGGATGAAACCATAATATATCGAATGCATGTGGTTATTGTGAAGGGGAAAATTATTATTAGAATTGACATTGAAGTTGCAAGCGTAGAAATTGAATTTGATCAGTGATATTGAAATATTTGTTTTGCGTGAAATTTTTTTACATCGATTGATCATAAGATTGCGAATTGCTCATTACTTTCTTGTTCAGCTATGTAAAGTTTTTGAAAATTCAAACTTTAAGAAAACAAAATGTATTATCAGCAATATAAGCTATATTTATTTATTTATCGATTATATGAAAGCAATGAGAATTTGCACTTGATGTATCTTAAATATTTGTTACACAGTGCAAAGCGATGCTCTAGATTTCGTTAAACATTGTATTAAAAAACTGTTCAAGTTAAGTCTAAATTTATCTAAAGAAGCGCACTATGTCATTAATTACAGATAATTATAATTTTTATACAATCAACGATATATATATTCAATGTTAGTTCTCTACATGATGTTACTTTTGTTATTTATATATTATTAATAATTCTGCTTTACGTGTCGGGCGTCGCTTTGCACTAACTTATTACTTTTCTTTGTTCATCGAGAGAAATGTTGAATGTAAGTATAACAATGATTAGTCTGAAGCGTTTGAATCATCACATACGTAAAACGATATTGTTATTGACTTGTGAAAGTTCGTAAATATATAGTCATAATGATGAAAATAATATTATTTATATATATATTAACAAATTAAAAACACCTGCGCCTTAATTTTTGTTAACGAGGAGATCTTGTGATTACTCTCACTTTTTTTTCGTTCACGTTATGTATGCTTTACTGTTTATTATTTGATAATTAGAAACACAAATGTGGCTCGTGTACCCTCCCCGCAAAAATATAACATTTTATGAAGCTACCGGTTGATTAATAATCGACTAGAAATAATGCAGATCAAACCATTACAGTGTAGATCTATGCTGAAAAATAATGAGTAAATCTGGTATTATAATAATGGTATACAATTAGTGTATTAAATATGTTCGCTGCAGCGAGATGAACGTTTCGTTAATTTAATACAAAAATATATTTCGTTATTTACTTATATAAAAGGAGTAAACAAAAAAAAACATCGATCTCGATCGGTAAAAGTAAAATTAAACATTGATGATAGAATGTACAAAAAAAACATATATTAATATTATTATTGAACGAGAGTGAAAGAAAATATGAGAGAGAAAAATTATTATTATTCGCGTCTACGGATAAAATTTCCGGCGCAGCTTGGGTGCACACCAGCCACCAGAAGACCTGATATACATATTATTACGTCCATAAGGTGCCAGTACGTATTTTGTTAAGAGAATTTTTAATAATCATATGTTCCTTGCATGTGTGTGTTTCATTATTAATCGTAATTAAGAAATTAAACGTACAGATTATTGTATCGATATATAATACTGATTAATAAATGTCATTAAAATGTCCCAGCAAGCGGGTGTGTCAGAGAGGCTCATGAGTTTTTTTTTAGTTTTGTAATAAATCAACTTGGAACTGTCAATTATAAACGTCATAAGTAGAAGTACTTTCCAGGCATGTCAGAAGCATCGTTACACATATATATATACGAGTTTGAATTATTATCGAAAAAAATGGTGAATCGTATTATTTTACAATTGTTTTTTAGAGATTTGAGAAATTAAATAGAGAAAGAGATAAATTGCGCACGCGCATTATATACATTTACGTGGTTAATGCGTAAGTCGATTGAGAGAACTATTATATAGGTATGAAGAGAATATATATAAAATATGTAATAATGCATGCGCGCGAACGTTCTCCGCGAGTGAGAGTAAAAAAATTAATTAAAGTTAGTGTCAACTTGGCCATGTGGAGCATTTTTTGTTAGTTTATAATTAAAAAAAGAAAAATGGTGTTGTTGCTGTGCGGATCTATGAAGATGGATGAAAATTGTGTCTAAAATGATTAATCGAGAATAATTAATGTGATCGAGATATCATTGAAGTTTTTTTTTAGTTATTTGTATACAAATTGTTGCATCGTGTATCATATATTATATAGAGATAATAATACAATCCGTAAGAGATAATTCGTTATGTAAATTTGCAGTTTTTTTGTTAGTAAACTCGAGGAGATTCCAGTACCAATTGTTTTCTTTCCAAGACAATTTCGTTTCCTTCGATACCACTTACACTTCCATTTCTATACACTTGAATAATTTCATTGATTGATTTTAATTAGTAGTTTTTAAAAGTTATTTTTCTTCTCAGCATTTGTTAATCCATTACAGTGTGCAACCTAGACAATATCTGTATTTATATATACACATGATAAAAATTCAATAGTAATTTAAGTGTCAACAGTTGGTTATAGAACGAAATCATTTTGTTAAGAAAAAAATTAAACGTGAACCTCTCCTCAGTGAAATTGATTAATAAATTAATTAATGAAGTAAATTATTAATATGCAAAAGGTTGGACGGCATTTCGAGCAAGATTTATCGCGAGAAGCTTTGGCGCGTTCGATAACACGATGATTCTTCGTTTCTCAAAGAAGCTAATTTGATCATCAGAACAATGTCACTTCGCGACGCGTCGTCACCCCTGCTTCCTTTTTTCTCCTTTTTTTTCTCGAAGGCGAGAGCCCAGAAATAAATAAGAGTTTCTTCGTGATTTTTGTACTTTTTTTTCATATAAATAGTTTATTTTTCGTCTTTTTTTTATCTTTATACGTGTATAACTGGTAGGCGCATAATCAATCTATATACAAATAAATTTGAATGGAAGTTCAACGACGACGTAATTTTTCCATGTATATAACATATATGTATAATATAATAACGTTTACGTATATATAAATATTCTTTACGTATCTGTATAAATAAAAATAAAATAAGTGTTCCACAGGCACAAGTTGCCAAGAAAAAAAATATTTCTCTTTATACTTTTTTCGAGGGGGGAGAGGTGTAGTTGTATAATATACGACAGACTAAAAAGAGAGCCTACAAGTGTGACGACAATCTATATAAAAATTTCATTACTTTTGTTTCTATTTTTGTTTTTTTTTTCATCTAATAAAAATGCAAAATACAATGTCCTGGAAGGAGAGAAAAAATGAAACATATGAAACAATTGTAGTTTCTCACATACATATATAATAAATATATATAGATACTGACACGTAAGCACCAAAGTCACCATGAGCGTCGTCCTCTAACTTGTGATAAAATTTGTATATATCATGTATATATAACTGTCTTACTTTTGTTTTCTCTTTATTCTTTCTTTTTTTATATACTCTATTATGTTCTCTTTAATGGGATTGATACGCGCGCGTTGACAACACGCTGCCCCTGACTCACCTTGACATTTGTCTATATATTTTGATATTTTCTTCTACGTCTATTCAGAACGTTCTTTGTAAAAGAATTTTTCTACGACATGACGTATGTGTGTATAAAAGTAAAAATAAAAATAAAAAAATGTGTAATATGGCGAGGTGCGCACCCAATCATGACGCGCATGATTTTTCTGATCCTATCGAGCAATAAAAAAAAATTCCAAAAATAAAATTTTCTACTGTATTTTACGAATTGCGGAAATTTGCAAACATTAAGTGAGGGGCAACAGTGCCGTACGCGCATCAAAAGTTAAAGAATGTATTTCTTATATATCTCCGTTTAAAAATCTCGAAATAATCGGTGATCTTAAAAATCACCGAATCATTACGATCGATGCGGCGTCAGGTACACAAAACTACGTTTGACGCACGACATTCTCTTTATGTTCAGGTCAATTTAAAATTTTGAAAATGAGATGCTTGCTTTTGTAATGAGACCGAAAATTCTTTTACAACACAACGCTTTTGAAAAGAATCCCCTAAGCCGGGAATGCCGTACGTCACGTATATTTAACGACAAAAAATAAACAGAGAAAAATAATGTTTGAGGGCAATATCTATGTACGTATGATAATGTATACATAAACGCAACTCGTGTACACGAACAAAAATTGTACAACAGACGTAGAAAAAAAAATTGAAAAAAAATATATATATATATTACACGTAAAAATCCAAATAGACAAGAACGTACAATAAATAATCTGTGCAAAAAATAAAGAGAAAGTAATAATAAATTCAATATAGTAATATAATAATTATCATAGCGCGACGATCGAGGGTTTGCATCCGTATCCACAATGAGGATCTCGCGCAAACCCTCGAGCCTCGCATGGCAATACACAGAGACGTATGACGTGTATATGTGTGTATACATGTATATATGATAAATTATAAATTATAAAAAAAAATAATAATGATATTGCAAATGAATAAGAGACTAACCTTTCCCGCGGGCGGCGCGCTTTGCCCCCGGTAAAGACCTTTTAAAAAAAGGAGCTACCGGGGCGCGTACACACGTGTCCCCCGCGGTGGCTCATTCACGAGAGAGCGCCAGCCCTCTGATAAGGGTGCTCTCGTATCTGGCCTAAGTGCCTGCGCTGCTTCGCAGCGGCCGCCGCACCTGTATCGCCCAAACATATACATTACATTATAGACATGACAGTAGCATTGATATTGAGGTGGTTTTGTCGCATTTTGTCTTTTTATCATCTGCATATTCTCCTCTCCTTAAGGACAGACTTGGTGGTAGTTGTCCTGGAATGCAAAGCTGACGAGAGGCCAACAAACTCTTGGCGTCTCGTTGGCTTTGCTATAGTTTCATTCGCAATAGATGTGCTTACTGATAATACGGTATTGCTGTTTGGTAATAATAATTAAAGTTTGACGCTCATTGATATAAGGAGTCGTGAGAGACTGTGATGGGCTTCGAACTCGATCGACGAATCTCGAGTACTCGCTTTCGTTGACTATTGTAAGGTACGAGTCAAATTTGAATTGACGGAGAAAAGAAGGCGAGACGTTTTTAGAGATTCGCCGATGGTTCGATTATAGGTTGAAAAAAACTTACGTCAATATACAAAAATAAAGTATGGCGTTTACGACTTAAATGCTAGAATACTTAAGAAATACAATTCGTAATCGTAATGCTTCACCTTAAACTGTATGCAGCAATAATTAAACTGATGTAGCTTATGAATTAAGTGTAATAACACTATTTCGTAATAATCATAATAAGTAGTTCACATACTGCGAGTGTCTCACTCATTATATGGCTGTACTTTGATCCTACATTGTTCGTCAATCGACTCTACAATTTCTTTCTTATTTTATTTATCAAGAAACACGAAATAAAAATAATTATAGAACCTACGTTCAAGGTAAGTATTCGTAAATTCATAGCTGAATCTCGTGTGTGTAGTTGTGTGTTATTTGTGTCGATGTGTTGTTTGATTTTTTGAGAGGTTTTTCGTAAAGTCTATCTCGATCGTCTACAGAAATATGTATTATGCTACGTAAACGTAAAGTAACGATAAAGATACTAATAGAAATATAATAAGGTAGATAATTCGAATAAACTATCGAGAGAAAGTCATGTTCATGCTACTGCATATAAGATCTACTCGAAATTCGCTCACGTCGATTAGAATGAAACTCAGTGTCGCCGTTTACGCGATAAATTGTGCGTTTCGAGCGGCTAAAATATCTTGCTTTTATATAAAAAAATATATAGAATTAAATAAGTCGTAAAAAATAATTGTATACACACAAATCGTTCTCTTCGTAACGCGAGCGCTCTTTATCTCCATGGCCCTAGAAACGAAAATTCGATTTCTCGTTTTCACAGTTGGTTTTTTCTTTTGCATATGAAAGTATAAAAGTGATTAGAGTATTAAAATGAGTATTATGAGATGCAAATACTTGTCCCAGGATTTTGTTAACATTTTGTTAAGATTTTCGTGTATAAATTTAAAAAAAAATACGTTACAAATTTGTACTGTTCATCTCATCTGTGAAACATCAGAATCTTCGTTCGTGAGCTCGACATGGGCAAGTAAACGCTAGAACCATCAGTCCTGAAAACGATTTTACAATAGAGTTTGGTCCCTGGGCTTGTGTTTATCTACGCGTGTTATCCTAAACACCTTTTGACGTTCAATTCCTACAATTTAAGTCGCCTCCTGACACGCGAAATAATAACGGAGCAAAACAACTCCTACGCGATTCTCCTTTCATCTTTTTCTTTGTAAATCCTACCTAATCACCAGCTATCCGTATAAGTATAGGAATAGAATAATGCGAATAACAATATAATTTGCGTCTGACAAAAAATTCTTTCATCGCAAATCAATTTATTACCTATATACCGCTGTACTTGTATGCGGAGAAAAGAGAATAATTTTGCGTATAACGAACGCCGCTCATCCTTTCGATTCCAAAAAGTCTATGATACATATTCAGTTTTTTTTCTTATTCAGTCGAATTCGATATCACAATTTTTTTTTTCAAGATTGTTAATGAACAATGAATTATTTTCACTTAGCAAACATCATAATTACAGAATTAAACAAACAGAATTAGTTTGATAGTAAACTTTGAGTAAAAAAATAATAATAAAAACGGAATCGCTTAGGATTAGCGGAGGTTAAAGAACAAGAAAACTCTAAAAGAAGAATAATTATTAAAAAAACATGATTAGAGAAAAAACTTGGCGTGAGTTCCGTTTACACGTGTGATAATATATAAAGCTTCGTAGGATAAAAAAACAGGCGGACCGATGAACGATAAGTTAGTAGTCGTTGTTTTAGTCGCGTGTTATTGTTATTACTCAACGTATTTTTCAACCCTAGGGATATTCATTTTTTTGTATTATGCGTTACCTCGAGATTCTAGTGGTACTTGCTACGTTTTCCATTGTGTTATTGCTCGTTACTCGAGAATCGAAATAGCTTAATTCTCTTTTTTTTTACTTCTGACTACTAAGATATTAGAGAAAAATTAACGCAAATTAAAAAAAAAAGAAACAAAACGAAATTATTAAGTAAACAATAGAACAGAGTTAGGGGGAGATACGAAATAATGGGGCTAACAAAAACAAAAGATTACAACCATCACCGATTAAAAATGATTAAAATTACTATATCAAGGAGAAAATTAAAAAAAACGTATACGATGAAGAAACTCCTCCGGCTACATCATATATAAAAATCGTAAAGAAATCGATCGTTCGTTTAAGAGTATAAAACCGCGTTTAATGCCTAACAATATCAATAGTCGAGCTTCAGCTCGCTTCGCTTGTGCTTAAAGCTATCTTAAATACGAGGGACAATAGTCCTGATAAAATCTGACGATGACGACAAAAAAAAGAGAGAAGCTATATTCCTGCTAACTAAGTTATATCTCTGCAATATATTTTCATCTACTCTTCAAATAAATATATATTTCAATATATATACGAGTATGTAATACACGATAGATCTCTATAAACTCTTCATCTGTTCCTTTCTCTAAATATAATATAACGCGCATATAAGCGTGTGTACGATATATATTATTATGCTACATATCGATATATTGCATTTATAATTAAGCCTACAACAATTATGAATGGCCTTTGATTATTGCATTGAGCGATGCACGCGCCTCGTTCCGCCCTGAAAAATCGACAACGAGAGCCAACAAGCGTGTCCGTCCAACTGGCTTTTTAACTCAGTCAACGACTCGTACGCCATTAGATTTTTAATCCTTCCATTAGACCGAGCTTCTAAAAATACACGATCGAATCGAATACACAACGTAAATATAAGAGCCACGAATTACGCTTCTGTGTCGACACAACGTGAAAATTATCGCTGAATCGCGAGAATATTTCAGGCTTAAGATCTTAGAACATTGTGAGCAAACGCGCGTGAGAGAGATTTTTCTCCAGACTCCCGGTGTATCGATGAGACGCGGCTACTATTTCGGGAGTCGCGTCGCTCGTATTTTTAGAGACTCCGCACTCCGCGTAAATTTCGGAAAGATAAAAACGGTCGTAGCGCTCTCTCGGGGGGCTCCAAGGCTCAGCGCGTGCAAATTTGTCGCGGGTAACTGGATACTTCGTTTCAAAAGAACAATAATAAATGTCGATAGCCTGAGTGCTTATCGTTCAGACGCGGATCCGCGAGAAACAGCAGACATTTTCTTCCAAGACTCTTCTCTGCAAATTTATAAAAAGCAGACTTTTAATGAAAGGACGGCTTTGAACAAAAAATGCGTAATTCAATTAGTCCGATAACGCAAGAGTGGAGAATGTATTTATAATCCGAAAAGCGACGCATCGCTCCAAAATAGTGTGAAAGAGAGACGAAAAGACAATCCACGCGAGAAAGAGAGAGAGAGGAGAGAGCGAAAAAATATTTTTCTAGTCGCAAGCCCGTATCTCTAACGTTTTAATGGCCGACTCTCTCTTTCTCTCTCCCTCTTTCTCTTTCTCTCTTGCGACTAGCGCGCTTCTAAATTTAAAACACCCGACCTGACTGTTATATTGCTCTCTTCTCCACGCCTGTGCGTCTCTCTCTTTCTCTCTGTGACTAACAAAGTTCTAAAAACTGCGAGCGCATGCTGCCGTTTGACGGATGGACTCCTTCGAAAAAAATATAATACGAGTCGTGGACGAAATTGTTTTAAATTAAAATATACGTTTGCTGAGGTTCTCGCTCGCGACGCTTCAATACTGCCTCGAATAAATATGATATATGTATAAGTGTTGATTATCTTTTTTGCGGGATTTTTCGATATTGCACGCTTTTTGCTAATATTAGTATAGACGGATTTGATCTTGATAAATACTTGTAGAAGAATACGACAAGGTTTGCAATCGGTAATCGATGTATACAGTTGCTCGAAATTGCTTCGTTTGACGAAGCGATATATATGATACATAATTTGTATAATAAATATAAACAACGGCTGTGTAAATAAAATTCTCTTTTTCGTCACGTATATACATATAAAAACGTTTTTCTTTCGCAAAGAAACGCAAAATAGTAAACATCTAAAAATCTCAATCCGGGTTCGATCGATTACCGATTCACTCGAAAAAAAATAAAAATAAAAAAAAAACACTTTTGGACTAGTACTGCTTTATCGTATAGAGGGTATCCTTGCTTTAGCTGCACCGTGATTCTCTTAAAATAAACTCGAATAAACGTTTAAAAAAATCTAATGTCCTTACAATCCGCTCTTCTAGCTTAATTGCCTGTGTGTTACACCTATCTCCGCGTCGCCGTGTGTAGTGGTGTCTGTAAAAGTGTGTGTCTGTGTACTTGTGCAGCGCACTTAGCGCTGCTATAACTCAGAACTGACGAACAGCGACTAGTAATTGACTGATTCAGCTATTCTCGCGCGCCTCTTTGTGTTTTGCGAGAGCGTCGCGCGGTCGGTAGACAAAAAAAATGTTTCGAGCGCGCACGACGCCTCTCGACTGCGCGCTTAATATTCGAGTCAACTGGACTATGTGAGGTGATGCTATCCTAAAAATGTAACCTCTCATTCTTACACATCTATGAGCTTCCGAAGATTCCGTCGATCGTTCGAACGAACGTGGTTCATTACACCTGCTCTGTTTTTTCGTTCTATGTCTCAGGATCGGCGAAATCGACGTCGTAACCGAGACGATGCCACCAAACGAACCGTGATGAGGACAAAAACTCTGAGAGCGTTTTGTGAATTATTATGCTTCTGGGTTGGCATTCGGGCGGCATCGTCGCGATTGCAGAAATAAAATTAAAATTACAAAATCTACACATAGATATAGAGTACGGTACGGTTGTCGGCTCCAATCTACACAAGTGAACACATAATGATTTTCCTTTCTTTTCCATTTCCTTCGAAGAGCTAGAGTCTCACGTGTATAGCTTGAAACGCGTGTGATTGCATTGAAAGGTAGTACACGTCAAATCAATTTCTACCAGGTACGTACGACAGTTACGTACTATACCTAGCTACTTTACATATAAAAGTATTATTTTACAAAAAAAGCAGTCAATGATCCGTCACTTGTGAAAAGTAAAATGCATTCGAATAGATTTCCGGTGTACTCTTTCAATGCAAACGCTCCCGAAATCTCTCGGTGATCGGTTGCTTCTTAAGCAATACGTTTTCCTCGAGATCCCGAGAGTATAGAGATGTGGTGAAGAGTAGAAAAGAGGGTCAGAAAGACTTGATAGATAGAAAAAAAACTGGCGGCTCTCTGAATCACCCACTTACGTACTGAGATTCTTGGTATACATCTCCGCGTAGCAGACACTAAAACTAAATTGCACGATCTAACTTTCGAAAGGATTGGCTATACACTATACTAACGCACTACGAGAGCGAAATCTCTTCAGATGGACACTTGCGACCTCGATATCATCTCTCTAAAATCTACTATACTAATGCACAATCCTTTCTTTTAAAAACACTATACCGAAAAAGAGAAAGGGCAATTCAGAGATCCACCGAAACTTAATCCTACAACATACAGCGACACCGATTGGAGTCGCTGCATCATAATATACGCCAACAAAACAACGACAATTTCCGAACAACGATAAATCTCGTATCCAAGTCTATAAGAACAAGATAATAGATACGTAAGGGGGTGTAGAGAAGTCGTAATAATCAAAATATAAGAGAGGGAGAGAGATAGCACGCCTCTCGTATTCAGCGTCAGCGGGCGAACAACCCACCAGAATGGTCAGCCGTGGCGTACTCGGTGAGCAGGGGTGAGCTGGCCAGAGCAGCGTAGTTGGCGTAGTCGGCGTACGGTGCGTAGATGAGTCCATGAGGGTCACCAGCTGAGAGAAGAGAGCCGGGTGGACCGGAGCCATTGAGCAGCGAGGCGGCGGTCGTTGGTACCGATATCCTGGGCGAGAGGATCAGCGGTGCACCAAGAGGTGCGTTCTGGGCCCTCATTGGTGTGCCGAGACCGGGAAGAAGACGCTGGGTCTCAGCTGCGGCGGCTGCTACGCGCCTCCACTCCTCGTCGCAGGCTGCAATGTCGAAGGCTAGGGTGAATCGTCATGAGCCGCTCTTTATTTATTTTCTTTTTAATTTTCTTTGTTAGCTTGTGTCTGGTTCGAAGGTTGTAGTTAAACAGTAAACGCGTAAAAGACATTAATTAATTTGAAAAATCAGACACAAACTAACAAAGTCGAGATCCGGAGGCAGATGTTACCTGTAGCCGTGGCGACTTTGGTGTTGGAGTCCCTGTAGGTTCCGTTGATGATGGCAAGCTCCATCAGCTGCCTCTTCTTCAGTTCATCCTCACCGTCAGCTTGCTGAAATCATACACAACCGTCAGAATCGTTGCTTTACTGGTCAATCTTAGAAAATTATCCAGATTTTCTGGCCTCTTATATGTATGTGTATCATGTGAAAAAATCGTTAGTCCAGGAAAAAGTTTTCACTAATCTCATACTTAGGTATTTGAAGACAAAAAAAAATGCAAAACCAGGAAGAAGATGCAGGCGGAAACGGGGTTAACGACGCGTCGTATATATTCCTGGTGTTTTTGAACTTGGTTCTTCTTAGTGAAAAATCGACGATTTCGAGCTTTGACGCATATAGTCGTTCTCGTTCGAGCCAGACTATTTGTCGCGCGAGCTGCTCGCGTTTCACTTTTCAGAGCGCGCGTGCACTTTAAGGGACAGGTTACACGCTCGACTGACGTCTTCATTGCGTTATTCTTTAGATTTCGGATATATTTATAGCCCTGAGTACACACTTTACTTTAGAATTCAAAATAGATCTCGTTTCGAAAGCTTATATACCTAAGATAATATAGACTAATTTTAATCGTTCACTATACACATATGATAATCAGTCTATATGTATAAAGAAAAGAAAAAGAAGAAAATACCTCGTGAAAATCGAGCTCACGCGCGCGTACGGCGCCCTTAATCGTCGCGAAACGAAAGCACATATTCGCGTGGGAGTAATATTATAGTAGTAGAGCCAGAGCTTCTCCGCTTTTAACTCGTCGCGCTCTCGTTTTCGATGCGGCGCGAAAAGAGAGCATCATCATCGTATACCGCAGGTGCGCTTTTCTCCGGCGAAAATATAGAAATACACGCTTTGGAATATCGCGAGAGATGCCGACCCGATTTCGACGCTCTCATATATACCAGCTGGATTATTAATAATTTTGACGATGCAGAGAATGACGGCCCGTTTATAACGCGACAAATTTTCGGCGAGCCGTCTCTTGATTGATGACACGAGATGAGTTACGTAAAAAATAACACCAGAAATATTTAAGGCGAGTCGAATTTGTTAGTGCACATGTGTGGGAGGGGAAAAAGAAGCAGAAGAGCGCGAGGTTACGAGTAACCGGAACTTTCTCACCACGGGCACGAGGAGTTTCTTGACTTCCTCGACAGCTCGAGCGAGCTTCAGTGTAGCTCGGTTCTCCGTGTCCTCGACTGTCAGCAGCACGTGAAGCTCGTCCGTCAGGTGTTCCCAGTTTGGCTTTCCTCTGTTCTGCTCCTCCTGAGAAAAAAAGAATTTGTTTTTTTTTTATATTAGTAAGTACGATTATTATCTATTCGTGTGAGCTAAACATCTGTGATTTCGTCATTGAGATTTTGAAATAGTTTGGAAAACTCACAGACGTTTATTGAAACGAAATGCACAATAGCGATTTACGAATAATAACTATATATATACGGTACACCCTATAGCGAAAGATCGTTAGTAAATTCAGCAAAGCGTGAATAACATACAGTATAGAGAATAAACTGCTCTCGATTTCAATAACGACATTTCGCTGGGAGCCCGGGTGAAAGAATAAATTGGCCGCATACTTTGTCGGCGACTGCCAAACAAAACAACTATGTATATATAATTAGGTAACTTGCGTGCAGTAGCAGGACAAGACACAGATACTACGTAAATTAAATTTAAAAAACCATATAACGATGACATGTTTCTTAGGACTAAACAGTAGTACGCCGACTTATAACGATGATGAAAATAAATATAATACAGTAGTGCTATATATAACTGAAAAAAATATATGTATAAAGGAACGTGCTTTTGAACGTTCGACATATTTCTCGTGCAGCCGAGAAAAGTTCAGAAAGACACACACAGATAAAATACTTACGTTCGTGCTGCGGTTCGAAAGCGCGCCAAGTGCAGCTTGAAAAACAGGCAGGGAAAGTTTATTTTCCAAGGTTTCTTGGAAGATTATCAATAAGCGATGCGCGCCGCCGTGTATTTTATAAATAAAAAAGCTTCCAGACTATTCCGGACGCTCGCTGTGTGCAATCCGATTTTTTTATTTCAATTTATTATTTTTAGAATCTTTCATTGCAAGTTTCAATAAACCCATAACCTCGTCGATGACTAAGCTTCCACAAAAAAAAAAAAAACACATCACGACCAAAGTCATCGTCGCCCACACGAGCGCATGAAACCGCGTTATACCGTGCAACCATCATCGCGGCTTGCATAATGGCGCGTCCGCTGCAATTATCATTTTCCCTGAAAGATCCTCTCGCGGATGGATCGTCGCTACTGCGTATATAATACACACACCGTCGAATCCACTTTTCGTGTGCAACGTGTATATTATATTGACCAACCGGGGTTTTCGCCTACATGCTTATATGCACGGCTGAAGCGCGACTAATTTTACTAAAATAAAAAGACTCGCTCGCGTGGAAATGCAGAGATCGGAATAAAAAGAACATTTGAATTTCCCGCCAAAAAATGTGCTATCCATCTCGGTAAGTACCCGCGGTACATCACAAAACTCGCGTCAATCTACACCTCATCTGGCCAATTGGCTACACGGCTCCCTTCGTTAAATTTTCAACTCCCTCGTGTCCCTTTTGAAGTGAGTATATACCGCTGCAGAAACGATATCATGCGGGCGGCGCCGTCGCGACTTCTGAGGCAAACTCGGCGTCGGCACATATAATACTGGCAGCCGATCCATCATGCGGAACACCCTTATAAGCCGTGTATGCGTCGTCAGCTACTGTTTCTTTCCGATGCCGACTCGATAATATAGACAGCGATTGGGATTGATGAATTTTTTTAACGATTTTAAAGTAAAGACGTGTGTAATAAATATCGCAGAGAAGAAAAAAAAGATTTTTCGGTGCGTAACGTGTAGCTTGAAAATGAACGTTATGTTATTTCCTCATAACACTCCCGACGCCGTCATAAAAAAGAACTTATCAAATTTACAAGAAGACAAAAAAAAAAAAAAACAACATTGTTATCCTCTCGATTTAAGCGCTAAACCGCGTAATGACTCGAACGCCGAGTTATATATGCATCAGTGGTTACACCGACGGCGGTATAAGCCTTTCGCAACAACTGGACGCGGTTTCGCGTACTTCGCTTGGTATATATAACGGCGTTTATAGAAGGGGAAACGCGAGAGCGATTCAGAATATTCCAAGAAACAATTTTTTCCCCTACAGCCGCATTTACGTACGCACAAAGAATTCAAATTTCCCGCCAAATTCCTCACACACATAATATTCGACTCTTAATTACAAAAGACTCTCTATTTTCCAGCAAATCGTAAAGAAACTGTAGTATAGCAGATCTCGTTATAGGCTATATTCCGTGACGCGGCGGTTGATTTCACGGGCAATTTGCCGCGACGACGAAAAACTATGCGACTACTCCCTCTTCACTGCATTCCTCGTATCGCGGATGCGCCAGTTTACGAGCTGCCGCCGCTACTTATTACGGCGAAGAAAGAAAAAAGGGTCGAGTGTAACGTATAGGATGATGCAGAGATAGATTCTGGCGGCTGTTCAAGAAGTTTCGCGCGCGCGCGCGCAACTTTCAACTGGGCCAACCCAATTCCTCTAATTGCTTCCTAATCATGTCGAGGTGGATATCTTATAGAAGTTTGAGCTGCGCTTAGAAGCTTCTTTTTTCTTTTATAATTGGACATTAATATCTTTGTACTGACCTAATTCTGTATTTCGCGTATATCGTTAGAGATGAAGCTTAAAACACTTGTTAATTTATAATCGATCGTATTGCTCTCGCAGTTAAATAGAATAAAGAGCTTACCTTCTTTTTGTCCCTCATCGAGCCCTTGCCTCGAACCATGATTTTGCAGCCAGTCTCTTGCTCCAGCTGTTTCGCCGTCATTCCACGGGGTCCCAAAATCCTTCCCACGAAGTTGAACTAAAAGCACACAAGAAAACAATAAACCATTAGATAATTTTTCAATCGATCTCATTACTCATAACAACACAATGGGGGACACCACTCAAGTTTTCATATTCGATGGAAAGATCGTCGATATACCGTCGCGAAGGTGTGTATAAGAAAAGCATTGATTTAGAGACAGAGAGAGACACGCCTGTCGAGATATTTCTCACCAATGGCACGACTCAGATAAGCCACTCACAGCCCTTATCTCAAAAGTATATCGAAAGGTATCGAGACAAGTCTAATTAGCTTCTCTCTGAAATCCATCATTACTCGAGGTTTTTTTTTCCTTATCAAGTGCAGAGATAAGCAACACGATATTATACACAGAGATCGCCAATCAGAAAAATATCTGTCGAAACAATACACACTCCAGCGGTTTATTATAACAACCGATCGCAGTCCCATCACCTGTCTTCATCAGCAGCGCCGAGACAAAAAGGCCGTACCTCCTTTAATTCTCTTGTATAGCTTCTTAAGAGCACAGTAAAATATAAAAATAAGGCGAGGCAGAGTTTGGGCTCGTCGAGAAAAGTACATCGGCGTCCGGCGCGCCCTCGTCATTATGGTAATGACACGAGAAGTTACCGACGCGGAAATACGTACGGTGACATAGACCTGTGCAGGAAACGATTGACTGGAGGAGTGTTACTCTCTGATATGCAGTTTCATTGATTGTCTTCGACAAATTCGCTGAGAGATGTTGCGTTTTCTAATTTGTTGCGCACTACTGTGAGATCGATTTTTCCTTACAGGTTCGAATTAATATTATATCGCGAAAAAGAGTCCTTCGCTATAAATGAATATTAAAAGCTGAGAGGCGCGAATTTGAATAAAAAACTGCGATCGTCGCTCTAAAGTGAGATTGAGCATCGCCATAAAACTTAATGAGAAGCGAGTGTCCTTGCATTATGCATTTTTGAATCGTTCTGATATGGTATATGTTTATAAACCTATCCATACATAGACTTGCCACAAAGAGAATCTATATTAGACACACTTTTTTTAAAAAAGACAACAACATAAAAGTATCGTCGAGCATCAGAACGACTCGAGGAAGATCTTTGAACTTCTGTTTATACCGAGAGTTGTTACAAAATCACGAGCGACGAGATTGATTGTGCAGTGTGTCTCGTTAGTGCAACTTTGTTTCGCGAACCATCAATCTCCGCTGTATTTATGACTTGTCAATCGAAGAATTTATGAATGAGAATCGAAGCCGTATTATATTAGGTGAAAACGTACGATTAAAAAAATTATTAATGTTATTACAAGGTCGGTTATAACATTTTGCTCGATAAATCGTATTACCACTGAAAACGCCTCCGAATTTGCATGAATCGAGCGATGTATCACACACTCGGGACGAAACATGTTTTTCGTATAATATCCATTAGCGTAGGTTTTACGACTCGTCGTAAAAGCAGAGGCTTCAGAAAAATTTATCGTTTTCGCAGAGTAGACGCGACTTATCGAGTATGAAAGAAGAAAAAATTAGATGATCGGTTTATTCCGCCTCAAGAATAAATTTTTCCCTCCAACAGTATTATCATCACGGCGCAAGTTGCATCTCTATACCTAATCTGATTCAGTTTTATTTTATGCTTCCCCGCGAGATCATGGGAATTCTTGCGCGACGAAACGGTAGCCCGGTATCTCGAAAAGTTTAATGTGTCGTAAAAAAAAGCAGTAAACGTCGAATCAGTAACGCCCGCATGCCGTAAACTAATCTAGACTGACACAAGGGTGAAAAACGCGGGAAAATAATGATTCGGTTATAAACATCGTGTCAGCTGCATATATGTGTGCCTGAATGATTGATCAAAAATTCTAGTATGAGAGTTTAAAAATTACTCCAGAACGATAATAGTCAATGACATAAAATCACGTAATGCATTCGGTGATTCACATCGTGATTGAATTAAAAATATGCATCAGCGTTCGATATACATCTATAGCTATATAAAACGAGATTCAACTATCTCAATAAGTTGAAAAAACAAGCAAAAGTCATCTATTTAACACAGTGAAAATAGACATCGGGAATAGCCTGAAAATTCTCGTGGGCGATCGAAATAGTTCCGGCTGCAAGCGCGGGTATTTCGAATGTGGGCTTGGAGAATATTATGCAATGAGGTGCAGAGAGATGCTCTTGCGCCAGAGAGCGAGCGGCGCTGCTGCTTCTGCTGATTAACGATCGTTTTTTCATCGTCAATTATCCGGCACTTGCAGAGCGAGCCGGATTATATATACGACTGGAGAATAAGTGATGCTACCGGGTATAGAAGCGACGGATATAGAGTGAAGCCGTCGTGTTGATTGTTGATTAAATTGTTGTCATGTATACCGACAGAAATATAAATTAGAGCTGTATCTCAAAAATTGTCTTTTTTTGGGAAGAATAATATACACTCGCCGGACGTCTCACGGGATATATCTTGAGCCTCATAATACAGACACACAGGGCTACAAATCGCACCGCAACAGCAGTCTCACGCTTTCTCTCTCCCCGACGACGACCGTCGTCCTCTGCAGTGCCTGCAGCACTGCACCGGTCTTGCCATACGCTTTTATATATACATATACATATACTTATAAGTAGAAGGGAAACGGCCTCCGAGGAACGAAAGATCGAATCGAAGATTATGGATTTATTAGCAAGGCTTGATAAGTGCATTAATGTGTAACACTCGGGGCGCTGGCTCCCGCGAAAGTTTCAGCAATCAAGTGCGTTCTTTATTTAATTTTTTTTTTTCAGTTAATGTAAAATAAATTTCACTGTCGTCAATGTCACTGGAATTTCTCACCGCAGTATACTGCATACTCGAGAGAGCAAAAGGTCTATACGTATGTGTATATCTATTACAGACCGGCGCCTAATGCGGCGAAACGTCATTACCGCGCGGTCACGAAAATTCGTGACCCGCTCTCGGACTTGCATGTGAGTGTGTGTGTGTATACAAGCGAAGGCTGTCGCTAAGTACACGGATAGAAAAGGAGAACCTTTGCTATGTAGAGGGTCGCCGGGAAAAACAATCTCGTCGCCGGATATATATCGGGTGCAGGTCGCCCGAGGCGGAAGGTCATTCTGCTGATGATGATCGAGGATTTTTTTTCTCCTTGCGTGGGAGTATGCTTTCCGATAATCTTACGTCGTGATTTTTCTCTTATATTTTATCAGCAACGTTGAGAAGGAAAATCAAATACCGAGGAGAGTGAAAGAGGTGCTTTGGCGAATTTCAAACAGACCATGCACTCAAAGTTTCAATCTTCGGGAAATCCAAGCAAACTCGCCAGAGAGATATAACGAGCGTCGCTATAAATCTATAGGGACGGCGTACGATAACATCCTGAGAGGCACGGCGCCGTCTACGGAAACTTCCAAAAGTGACCGGCGTTGCATAACAATGCAGCGGTATTATATATAGCAATGTATATATACGCAGGAAGGACAAGGCTTTGAATACTATCCATCAGGAGACTGGAATATTTATTTGTAAACGATAAGGTATACTTGATTTATTACAGCGTATAATATACGGTAATCCTAACTATACCTGTATATGTAAGAAAAAAAGCGACGGTGATACACGCACTGAAACTCGACGAGCGTATTATCGTTACCGCACTACACTCTCTAGTTTCATTTCCCCCCTTGCTCCCAAAAAAACCAACCGAATTAACCCAATTTTGCAATGATCCGTCGAAATTTATCACCGGTAAACAAGCATCCATCCGACGGACTCTCTAACCACTTCGATCTTTCTCTCTCTCTTGCATATACGGCAGTGTAAATATAGCTTCTCCTCCTCTCGAGGAAGGAAGGCGAACTATACGTGTATGTATATATCGTGAGCGTCGAGATATTCATGCGCGGCGCGAGAAAGAGAGCGTAAAGTCGGCAATAGGGGCGGCTTCCGAAGCGGAGCAGAGTCTGCGTTGCGCGCGCGAGAGTATGTGTAAGCAAGAGAGTCGCGCTGCTGCTGCTGCTGCAGCGCGGGAGATTCTATTCCCGGCGCGGGACAGAAATAAACAGCTGACTGCGCGCACGCGGATCTCTCTCTATGTGAGTTTTGAGTTCAGCCGATCTCTCTGATGCTTCTGTATATGCGAGAGAGAGACTTTTGGGCTGGAATTTCTAAGCGCTTCTTTTCTTGTCGATCGTTTTTCGTTATATTGTATAGTTTTGCGGAAATGTATATTGATAATTCGTTCGATATGACGAAACGATTATGAATGAAAGTATTATTCGAGTATAGCTCTAATTCAACTCGGATTTCATTCTAAAATCGAAGCAGCTCGTCTTACGAAACTGCGAGACTTTCTCTCAACTTCCTAAATTTATCGTCCGCTATCTATCTTCATCCGTCGTCTCTCCCTTGCCGAAAATCCGCTCTCGCGATCTCTTTCCCATCATTCGTCGCTGCTGATGCCACCCACGAATCTCTCCCTCGAGTGTTTATTATTTTCACGCGACAGGAAGAAATATAAAAGAAAAAATTGTTATACTCACATCTGGGTGTTCTTTGACAGGTACATAGACTTTTTCTGTGAGTGTTGTGACTTCTCCCTCGGCTTCTGGAAGGATGAGCGGGTCCTTTTTGACACCACTGATTTGGAAGAGACTCGCTCTGACTTTGGCGATTTCTGAAACACGAAACGAGAATACGTTAATATAGGCAAGTCAAGCTATAATTTACTTGGATTTTAAAATACGGAGAATCAAGCTCGGATATAAAGCTGCATCTAATAGAGCTAATTTTCCTCAGAATAAATGACATCATTTGTCAGAGACACCGAGCGCTGATGTCATCTAGCGCACACGAGTCTCAATTCAAGCGGAGTTTATTCCCTTTTCAGGACTCCCCCAAGGCCAGCAGCGTCGTCGTCGTTACCAAACTAAATCAGACTATCTCCTCCTAACTAATTTCAAAATCCAATTAAAAACCGACACAAAAAAACACTCCGGCATCTCCTGGATATATAGAGAAAAGTATAATTACAGCCTTATACCTCCTCCCACACTAGAGAAAAAAAAAGAGCGACTCGCACACGCCCATACACATACACATCCCATAAGGAGGTGGAGGAGGAGGCAACAACAGCAACAACAACGACTACTGCAGAGCCTATGAGCAATGCGGCCTTGACACAGTGCGGCAATTACATTACGCCTAGCCGCGCCTGACGATGATGCCTGACCGTCGACGTCTCGGTAGCGCTAAGTGCTGGATCTCGTCTCGGTGTCGCTCGGGATTAATTAGCGACACCGGAGAGTGAAAGAGGAGGACATGGGGTTGTGTGTATACACACTACTGTCGGTATATACAATCGATGCTGAGATTTTTCATCTCTTGTAGGAGAAAGACAGCTAACAATGGGGAGTTACTCAAACGTAGTGACGATTTAATGAAGTCATTGAATATAAGTATATATAAGTGTATATAGGAGATGAAGAAACTTGGGTTGTTGAGTATTCCAACCGCGCCCTGGTAGACTATGCTATTGTCATCATCGCTAAATGCCAACTTGTTTAGATTTACAACCAATAATATTATATAGGTGTTGGAATAAATTATTGCTTGTACTGGAATTTATGCTTTTGCTGGAATTTTTAAACGATGGTCTGCACAGCGAGGCCAATGCAATTGATTTACGACGATCGAGAAGGATTCACGATTAACTAGCACGAAATTCGGTGTAATTAAATTTCCTTCCATTAAGGAAAGTTTTCCCGCGAGACCAAAAAAGTATGATGGACGTCGCGCACACCTTGTTACAAATCCTGATAAATTACACCAAGTGTGTGTATACTTTTTTCGCCATTAGAACTTTCACCCAACGACTTCTGATGTGTCTTAAAAACTGTAACTATACACACGGACACGATACAATAAAACTTTTTTTCTCGATCGTAAATTGTATAGAGGCGACCTGTCCCTAATAACCTCCTAAAAAAACACTACATAATGCAGCCATTCAAACTCTCTTCCCATAACAATCATCGCTTCCGCGTACGTATATACCTGACTAATATCCCTGCGAGATAGTGTACAGCGGGGAAATTCACGAGGAAGTAAATAGGTGAATACAAGGCAGTAGCAGACAAAGCGATGAAAGTGCTGCACCAAAAGGCGTGGCGTTGGCGCGAAATGGAAACCGCTCTCGATGTGTATATGATCCTCCTATATATATACTCGTCTTTATCTCTCTGGGGGGTCTGGACTGTGTTTTGCGGATAATTGCTATAGGTTTGGTAACAAATTTCTGGTGTGACTGTTAAGGGTCGTCGTACTGTAATCTTAAAGCTATTATGTATTTCGACCGATTTTATTCTCTGTCGAAAAATCTTCAACGTCTCATATACGTCCTCGAAATAATTCGTTGCAGCCAAAATTGCGAAATGTTTACGAGCGCATCTCCAAAATGACATGCACGCGAGAGGCATCCAATTACCACAAACTGCCGAATAAATACTTTCACCAGGTCCATACGTATGCCAATTAATTAAAATCCACGCAGCTATTTTTCCCTCCGCCGACAGTGTCTTCTGTTTACTCTCTTTCTCTATAGATATAAGAGACATGTATTAGAGCGAAGAAGTGCACCAGAACGTGTGTGTGCGTATAAGGTCGACGACAGCTTTACAAGCCGGTCGTCGCCCAAAATTAACGCGCTCGTTACGCAATAATTGCAGTGCCAAGGATGAAGAAGCGATTATAGCCATTCTTTTTTTCAATCCCTCATCGCGTGAGAAATTACACGGAGGCTCTTCGATCGAGAAAATTGTGTTCTGTTGAATACACACGCCTGCAATCAGGTCCGTTAGCATATTGAGCGTAATTTATTGTTATTATAACGCCGCAATGCATGCGAGAGACCATTTAAATGTCCTGTGGGAGAGAGACAAGGTAGTAGCAGCATCTCTATAGACGACGTCTTTGAATCCATTAATTATTTCTTCGAGCGAGTCTTCCGAGTCCAATAATTACATTTGATTGAGCATATCTTTGTTGTGTACGTACTTATGCATAGGTATACAGGCTCGTCGTCTCAGCCCATGTGATTAAGTCTATCCGTTAATCTACATTATGCCTGGAATTTTTAATTGCTCACGCGATAAGCATCAGCCGGTTAAACGTAGAGATTAGAAACGCTCGGTGAACACAAAAAATCCTGTATATACCTATCCTTAAAATTCTTCATACGACTTTTTTCTCAACTTTCGCAATCTCAAAACCAGAGGAGAGCCAGCACACACACACGCATTATTATACCCAGAATATATCCGGCTCTCCAAGTATACCAAAAAAAGCCCAGCATACATACACGACTTATAACACACGGCTCTCTTTTTCAGCTGCGATAACGCGGTGCTTTACAACCTCGTAATTCACGCGCGTCCAAATGACGTTTTAAAGTCCGCAGAGAGCGCGTATAGTTATAAAGGCGACGCGCGCGTGTGCAATTTTCCCAGCGGCAGCGCAGCGTCTATATATATAATACACATCTTTAGAACATCGACGTCCTTTCGGAGGGATAGCCCTTCGAGAGAGAGAGAGAGAGAGAGAGAAAGAGAAAGATGACCGCCTACCGATAAGGTAGCAGCGAGTTAACGGCCCCATACCACAGCGCAGAGAGGTTAATGTTCCTTTGCCGGCGCTGCCCCACTTTCTATATGTGCAGCTTGCGACCTCTTATAATGCGCGCCGAGCTGAGAGTTGTGTCTTTGCCGATGTCTCTTATTCTGATGCTGTTGTCTCTTTGTCCGCGCGGTGATAGTGTTTACGTTGGGGACTTTTTTTTCCTCTTCAAGATTATTTAGCCGTTATTTAATGCGCGAGAGTAGAGATTCTTCTTTATATACGTGAGAATTTTGTTTGTTTCTCCGACTGTCTGTCGTTCCCATTTTCGTACATCACCGTAGCGGATTTAAAATTGAGTAACTATAGGTCTACCTACTTTTAGATAAGACAACAAGCGACGCGAATGTCTTACTACTTGAATTAACAACGTGTACTAATTAACAGAATTGAATCATTGCGTGCAAAGGGTAATTATTTCTCAATGCAATCGACAAGATCAACACACGCATCAGGAGCGAACAAGCATTACTCTGTGCAGCAAACTCTCGCATATAAAGCCGTACCTTCAGCTCGTTGTGAAATATATAAGGCTGTGCAAAAATCTGAAAAAGAAGCCGTTCATCGAGAGATTCCACTGTGGATCGTGTACATATAAGCTCAAGTAAAGAACACCTCCTAATATGCATATAAAAGTCGACGTCTCGTCACTCTCGTCGTAGGGTAATAATGCCTTTCGGTTAGCAGTTCTGACTCATTGATTCTTATGTAGTACAAATAGGAATCCATGTTTAGGAAAGATTTTTCATGACTCAGAGAGTCTAGTCAGGCTTTTCTGCGATGGATAGAGCCGTCGATGCTCCTTTCAAGCGTTTTTAAATATACCGTGTCTGAGAGAGAATATATGAATGTTGCGGTTTGAGTCACGTCTATATATGTATCTGAAAATGGTACTGAGATTAGTTCTATCTCCTCGAAACTCTAGTCTTCGATGATAAATCGCCGAATAATGAGCAGACGATGTTATTACACGTACACACGTTTTGATAAATCTCGCAAAAATCCACATTGCGTAAGACGTTAATATTAATTCAAAAAACTTACCAAACGAAGCACACATTCACACAGAGACAGAGAGAAGCGACGCAAAAAGTTTACCTCCTAAGAAAATCTCCGATTATGGAAGTATCGTCGGAAAAAGCCGTTTGACATCAACCAAGCCCTAACTGACATCCATACTATATAGACGCACTATATACTCTCTCTCAATCGCGTTGACGTAACTTGCTCGCTTTGCCTTGAACCGATCGTTGCTGCTGTTCTGGCACGCGAAAAGAGATTATATACCTGCATCAGAGGAGAGCGAAGGCTTTTTCTTATGTGTACAGTGTGATTCACGAGGCGAACAATGCGCTAAGAGCTGAATGAAAATTGCCGCGCCGCGCGCGCGATTATGAAGGTGATTAGGCGATTTAATTTAATCGCGTGTCTTGTGTCGGTATATTACAACGTTGATGTATCAATTTTTTTTTTTACTTCCGGCGAATAAATGCTAATTCTCGCGCAGCTGCGAGCGATTTTCGAAATTTCTGAAAAATAAAAACAAGATCGAATGTAGCGGTCGCAGACTCTTAATTCTCTCCTGTAAAATATGTACATTTTTTCCTCGGTCATCTGTGTGCCTCGAGGAGTCGCATTTTTTTTTGCTCGTTTCTTCCGTAAAAGGAACTCTCTCTTTGTACGAGTATACACAAACGGTACTCCGGTGGTGCCGTATTCGGCGACTGCACTTTTCGTGTCCCTCCCTCGCTTTCGAAGTGTCTTACTGGCCTACTAAAAGAGCCAGTCGACGAACTCTAATTTTTTATTTTTTTCGTTTTTCTTCCTCGAAAGAGAAAAATCTGCGCGACGAATTTCGGTGCGTCAAGTAAATATAACGCTCTTTACTCATTTTTAATGCACACTGTGTTTAATTAGACGATATAGCATTACTTACGCATTCGCGCGATAAACGTGGTTTTTAACAGATACATGCTTCTACCTTATCTTATCTCGGCAATAATTGCTTAATTTTATAATTCGAAAAGCGACTATTTTTCAATATATAAAACACGACAGGCCAAGGTTTTCTAGTGTTTCCTATTAAACGATTTCGTTGTAATTTTTGAAGATACAAGAATTCGCGAACAATAAACACCTTCATCTTCTGAATATTCACTATCTCTCCGCGTGTGTGAGAGGTTCAGCCAGAATAACCGGATCAACAGTGATGCATGCAAATGCTTCTGAAGTCATGCCTGTTTCTTTTTTGCCTCTCCTTCACTTGCGCGCCATCACCTTATCTCGCCGGCTCGCGCACATGTGACTGCGTTTCGTTACTGCTGTACAGTGTTTTAAATGTGCTCGACGTTGCTGAAAATTCTCTTTCCGGAACGCGCATCAGTGATGGTGAATCACTGTTTTTTTTTTTAAGGATATGTGTTTCTCGTTATTTTCTCCGACGAGGAAAATATATGCTTGTGTATGGAAAGTGTGGTCTTTTATTCTAATTTGTGTTATTATTTACGTTCGAATGTCTAATATAAACGAGTTACGTGTTCTCTCCATTTCTCTCTCTCTGCTCGTTGATCTCGTTTAATCATTGCATAAGCTGCAACTCATCCATAGACTCGAGAGTTCCGAGTAATCACTCGGTTTTTATATCGTCATTGTGTATGTGATATACATGTAATAAGTACATACTACTACTGCCAACGAATTTTGCCATTAATTATAATTATAATAGAGTAGTATACATTAGCCGTTCGTGTAAAAATGTAAATAAAATAAAATAATACGCATTAATACACGGCGTTACGTAAATTCGCGTTTGATTGTGCCGCGGATATATGATATGATAAATGGATATAAATAATAAGATTGAGAGTAAAAGCGGTGTGGTAGTGTTATTATGCTATTAGCATCACCGTGTTATTAATAAAGGAATTCGAAAAAATATGCTGCACAATCGTGATTGCACGTTCTTGTGGCAGATATTATATTTACATATTCTGCAGCCATAGATGTATATATATTGCAGAAATCTCCGCAGAGTAATCTACTTAAAGATATTTTTTTTTGCTACACGTTCTCATGGTGATACCACTACTTTTCCAAGAAAATTTTATTACAGCTTTTGTGTCGTTCATTACGCATTCAAAACTAAAACAAAGGTCACAGGGATTTACTACCCATAAAATTACACATACCGACGAAAAACTACGGCTCGAAACCAATAAAAAAACGCCGCGCATAACAATAGTCTCCCTCTCTCTCTCCTGTGTGTGACCAAAAATTCCCACGCTAACGCTCAGACTCCGTTTTTCAAGCTATCAACTCCCTCACCTGCGAGGCTCGTTAAGTGTAGTACATATACATTTTCTCTCTCTACTGTGTGCACATTGCGAACCAGTCAAATCATCAGCAGCCGCTTATAGGCTCTTGAATTGAATTTGATTTAATGTGCGACCGGTTCTTCTCTCATATTTTTTGCAGCCGATGCTGCGAAATTCCATAGCTGAGTTTCAATTACGTGTTTTCTTTCAACGAGGCACACGCGTGACGAGAGACTCTTATTAGAAGACATGCGTGTGTGTTGGCTTTTATTGTTTTCGAACGTAAAGTACGTGATGACGGATAGAAGAGAGGCGCGACGACTACTATACTGTTGCAAGTGATTCTTGAAACTGGAGCTTGGCTTTTTTGATCGTAAAATTTTTGGTATTAAAATAAAAGACAAATACTCGTAAGACCGAGGTTGACTTATAACCCTCGTGTAATAAACTTTAAAATAATATTCATGATGTAGTCCTTAGCATTTCAAAAATATTCGACCAAGGTAAATTTATTTCAGTTCTCTGCAAAAATTAGCATTCTTAAAACGCCGCTCATAAAAAGACAGCCGTAAAAAAACATCCTCCGCAATTAGCTAAACACTCCAGCGTATCAGCACCACCGACACACGCGGTCAACAACAGGGCAGAAAATGGATTTGTCAGGTTCGCGTCGCGGTCAAGTACATCAGAGAGACGATGCTCACACACACACTGCATATATAGAGACAAGAGAGGATGACAACGGTGGGGAGCGGAATCCGTTCGGTGAATAATGATAGTCGGCGGTGGCTAAGCGGCGGGTGTGGCAGCAGCGCGTCGCCGTCAGTCAGTGCCGTATCATTAACTGGTTTCCTCTCTCTCTCTCGACGACGTTTTCTCTGCTGCTGTGCACGTGTGCGTCGTAACGTCTATCCGTATTGTCGTGGTGTGTGCAGAGGATGACTGCTTCCTCGTCTTTTCTGTGCGAGTATTGCGTGATGGATATTCGGACCTTTTTGTTTTTTATGCATAATATAGGACGACAAAAGCAAGATTGCTATGCCCAGGAAGCAACGAGACCTTGCAGCTATTTTCGTTTTTTCGTTTATGGTGCCAACACGTCGGTTTAGGAAACGAGATTTCTTCATAACTCCTAATAAAATTCGACGTTTACGACCTTTGTGCTACTGTTTCTAAATGAACAGCGAATCGTGCGACACATAATGACTGTATAACTCTCGGCAATCTTTTTGCACCGAGTACTATATATACTCATTTTAAATTTTAGAGAAAAAAAATTAGAAAAGCAAAAAGGTAATTTCGTGATTTGATCGTGATTTCGAGACACGAGAGAAGCTACCAAAAAGGATACAAGTGCCAAGCACGGCAAGTCAATAATCCGTGAAAATCATGAATGAAGACCTCATATGGAAACTCGACGCGCCGCAACTTTCAAGACGATTGTGTGTGTGACCATTGGTCTCTTGCGAGCGAGTCGCGCAATTAAATCTCGATCCATCAGTCAAGCCGTGCACAGAGAGGACACGAAAAAAGGCGGTTAATTGCCCGGCTTGTGTGATTTTTAATTTCGTAAACGCGCACAATTAGAGCGACAATTTAATTTTAATTTTTGGCCAGTTGCTATGAAGCTAAATTAGTCTTCAATTTTCATTATTTATATTGAAAATTAAATATTATTTGTATCGAAAAAGAGGAATGTTGACGTATAAAGTTTGAGCTAAACAATTCAGAAACAAATTAAATCTCAGAAGATATTCGTAATTGTAATACTGAGTTTGTTCAACTTGCATCAGAGAGCATCAGAAATAAATCTTTCAATATTTTATAACAGTTATGACGAGTCACGCCGCACTTACGACCTGTGCAAGGTTCACGTCGTCTCGCAAACTGCGAGAAACGAGACAATAGCAGATGACAAAATTCATCGCATCACAGTAGATTTAGGCAGTTATAGCATGAGCGGCCCAAGAAGACCTTTTTGGTATAGTAGGTGGTACACTTCTATATATAACATTCTACGTGCAGATTCTGATGAGGGAAACTGGAAAAGTGCTTATACGCCACCTATCTTTGCTAGCCAGAAACACCAGTCCAAAACTGTATATACAATGAGACGATTACGCACGAGCGAAATGAAAAATTCGCTTAAAATATATGCTTAAAGCTCTTTTCCTTCATCACGAGGTTCAGACTGCATGTATCCAGATTTTTTTTCAAGCTTCATCCGGTGCTTAATAATTTACATTTTTCATCTTGCCGATTAAGAGAAGAATTTTCATAAACGCTAAAAAATCAACAATAACGCACCCTGTATAAGAACTCTCAAAGTTTTCACTCCGAAAGCATCGTCATAACCGCAAACTCGCTCATTTAGAGTCGGACATTACGCGCGGAGAGAAAGACCAGTCGTCGCAGATCTAGAGAAGGAGAGAAGGCAGTAGCAGCAGGCGTCAGTCAGCTGATGTCATGCAGACTCGGCGCAACACATCGAGAGAATTAAAACGATGACTCGTTATCGTGTCTATACCTACTTCTCTCTCACACACACGTACATACGGCAACAGTTGGTAATTTCTCCATATACCACTGCGTTGTTAGGATGATAAGACACCCGGGTGAGAGAAAGAGAGCTCTGGGTTTTATCGAAAAGCCATTTCGTCGATGGGGAATTCGGCGAGCTCGGTAATTGGAGCTAATGGGCCAGGATTAATTTAATTTGAAATGGTTTTCGAGCCTGTGGCTTTGTAAGTGCACTACTGCATAAGATACACGAAACCAGTTGTGCGAAGGAAAAATGTGTGTATATTATATACGCGTCATAATAATAACTTGTGTGGTTTGATCCAATCGAAAAGCCTCACTCGTGTTTTCCAATATTGAGTAACAAAATTCGATCGGTGCGTATATAATCCATTCGAACCTGTTCTCAAGTATATATACTTTGATCCAAAGCCATCTATACAGCCAACATCACTTACAATAAATAACTCTCAATACATAAGCCATTCCAACACAGACAGCGCAATAATAATCGATATAATATATCGAAAGAGAGAAGAAAGTCGAGGCACGATTGGAAATCCGCAGCCGGAAATAGAATGGCGTTCGAATAGTTTTCAATGACGCCGACGCGAGAGCGAGTGGCAACGCCTCGCGCGCGATTCTCGTTCGTTCATTTTTTTTTATTTTCGAGAGAGCTATTGCTCGCTCGCAAGAGCAGAACAGGATCTCGACGCCCGCGTGTGTATTTCTGGATTATACAGCTCTCTCGGGAGACTGCTGGCTTTATACCATACGTCGGGGAACGAATATACGAGTGGATGAAGTTTAGTTTTTTTTTGCAGTCTTCATTGTCATGGAGATTCGCGGTGTGATGCAATTTTACGATTGGCTGACATTGGCTTATCGTGCAATCTTTAATTAAGGCATGCACTTATATATCTGGAAAGAAAAATCTTTGCAACTAAGTATACTTGTCCAAAGAAAGAAAGTGCACTCGTGGATTGTCGTAGTCGTCGTGGTCGTCAACATTGCAACCAGTCAGGAAGAATGTCGGCGCGCAGCATATTCTTGAATATTTGCGCGCGCGGGTATATATACGACAGGAATTTTCGAAAGTTGCCGTGCTTTGTAAATTTCGTTTTCCAATGCAGCAGTAGTTCTATCTGTGTGATATCTTACATGAGATGCGATGGCGTAACGCTCTCCCTTGGTTATACATATAGGAAACACCTGTCGAAGGCTTTTAAACCTAGTGGTATAAGCTTGTAAATTTTGTGTTGATATGTGCTGGCGGCGCGGCTGGTCATTCTTTTTCTCACTGCTATTAATGATTAGGATTTTTCGGTGCAGGAATGAGAGAGATTTGCATTTAGATCTAGGAAATATGCTAATAATCCAGCTGCTGAAGGTTGTCATAAGTGTGTGTGTATGCGTGTCTCTCTTTGTTTTGTGTCTCGGCGCGTGATGAAATTTTTATTTTTGCAAAAGCTGCGCTAGACTTGATCACAATGGGCAATAAATAAAATTGAGACTATATAGACAACGAGAAGGAATCGTCGATGAAGGAACACAGGAAAACTTAATTTCGCCTACGCATCATTCCGTGGACAGACAACAACTCCTTTCCGGTAAAATAGAAAGGCCGCGGCGAAGCTCCCGTTTCGCCTCGTTGTCAGCAGCAACAGCAGTATAGAAGCCTGAGATGCACGAGTCAGCGGAAAAAGTCTCGCGTTAGCGCGAAATCCGTCGATGATTTCACGACCTGAGGTCATATTATTCAGTCACGCGTCGCACGAATCGTTCTTTAAACACACGACGACGATTTTTATCTCCAATACGACGACGATCGAATTCAGAATTTTCAATTGATATGGCGTGTACATGTCTGTATATACGATCGCGAGAAAGATAAGCAGGTGAAGACACGCTTGGACATCAGATTGATGGTTTATTTTTCCGTGTGTACGAGCAGGAAAACGAGGCCAATCGGCGTGACTCGAATCGTCTGTCGACTGCGCGGTGTATGTTGAAATTTTATTTTGCGAATCAAAGTTCTGCTTTTGAAATTAGAAGGCGAAATAGCGAGCCAGTAGTCGTAATTAAACGCATAAACCGAACAATAAACTCGCTCGAGAATTTTATGTACCCGCTTTTAGAATAAAATAAACGTATACATATAGATATATACGCTCTGCTATATGGATGGAGATAGCGTAGGCTAGGACTGTGTGGAGAACCAGAAAGTTCAAGCGGTGTGGGAAAGGCCAGTCCAAAATTCAGTTTTGTTCTAAGGCTATACTTAGTCGTTCGAAAAACAGTCGAAAAATCACGACACCCGCGAGAGATTTGCTGCTCCTGATCTTTAGCCACCCGCGAGTTTTATTTTCGCTCATCTGACTCACCACCATCTTCTGTTTCGCTTATAAATCACGAGCCAGCAAGAAAGAGAGAGAGACCGGCTAGATGCTTTTTACGCGCGTAACGAATTTTGAAATTCGCGCGCGTTTCGGGATCGCGTGACAAAATTGCATTACTCGCTGCTCCGGGGGATTTACACGCGGAAACAGGTGTTTTGCGGTTGGACCGCGCTCGAGCATTTATTTATAAATAACAGGGCAGTGTAGCTATACGCAACCGTTGCTCATTAACGTCTTTATTCGTATATATAGCATAGTTTGAAAAAAAAATGATGTAGTTTCCCACCGCGTCGATCAACAATTCTGCGTAGTGTATACAAGTGAAAATAAAGCCGTTTCCTGAAACGAGCCTAGAATCGAAGGTACAGGTTTATTCGACGCTGCGTGCACGCGCGTGGCTAGCATCGTAATGTATCCAATCGGCTCTTTCTCTCTCTCTTTCCCATATCTTATTCGATTCGTGAAGATCAGATAGCCATTAGCCGCGAATAATCGAAATATTCTCCCCACGAAGAAGACTTATTCAGCAACACACCTGTGTACAACCTCAAGATCCCGTACAGAGATATTAAAGAAGATTATTCGGTAAGACGTGTATATGTACGTTCGATTCCGCAAACTTTCGACTCGTAACCCTTGAAAAGAGAGGGGGAAAAAGCCTCCACCTGTGACCGCAAGTCAAAACAGCCATGATCTCTCACCTGTGAGCCCTGCGCAACAAGTGCATTCAACACACAGAGGCCCCTCGGGGTGAAGGAATGAATGGAGGCGCAACAACCTGCCTCTTCACCCCACCTCGAACACGAGCAACAGGTATATATAGCTATATATGCATTGAAGCGAGAAAGAGAAGAAGAAGAAGAAGGAACGCGACTGGAATCTAGTTTTGGCCTGCAGGGAGAAAGAGAGAGAATCTTGTTTTTCTCTCTCGACTGCAGAGGGGAAGGTGCAACAGCACCTGAGAGAGGTCGACGAACAGTGCGAGGGGTGCGTTTCTCGATGGTCTTTTTGTTGTCGATGAGGGGGACTTTTTTTAGGCAGCGGCGGCGGCGGCCTTTTGTGATATTTAAATGCGACTCCTACTCTCTGTGAGAATTGCCTGTCTGAATACAGCTTATAAGCTTTAATTCATAGGCTTCGCGTAAAACTGACCCGTTAGAAATAGAATATTAGAATCTGGGTCATACTTCAAAACCCCACACACGCGAGATTCAACGGAATCCGCGCTTTTCACTTTCTTAAACAGGCAGCAAAATACCAAGGACTGCTATAATTAGTCCCTCTGTACTATACGCCACACATTTTATAACGAGACACGATGCTCACTCTACCATGTATACAAGCATGCACACCTCCTCTGATCTAACGCTATATTATACATCTCCACGCGAAATCTGCTGCCTTCCGTTGCCTTTTATTTTTTTTAATTTCATATGACGTTCACTCGCTTAGCTTCGGACACTATATGCCCTTTATATACGGGATGCATCCACGTGTGTGTGCTGTGAAGTTGGAGAAAGAGGAAACGATGACGGGGGGAGAAGCATACATGTGTGTGAGTGTATACCTGAAGCGTACATAGCTCTGTCTCTCTCGTGCGCGTCCCTTTTCCCACGCGAAAAGCCGAGGAAAAGGCAACCAGCGACAGGTTATACGGCCGATGAGGTTTGATGAGACTCTTTTTTATATTCCTCTTACACGGAATCAAGGCTTGAGGAATCAAAAGTTTTTTTTCATCCGTATATTGGGGCTAAGGTTTGTTTGGTTTGGGAAAGATATAGTCGGGATTTTTTATGGCATTTCGAAGCGATTGAAGAGAGTTAAAGAAACAATTTACTGTTAGATAAACTTTAAAAAAAGGGGGGTTACTAATATAATAAAAGCCAAGTTTCTCCGCGCAATATTTACTAGAGTAATTTAAAAGCCTATCGTGACATTTAGACGACTCGCCGTCATCGACGCGTAGTCTCTATGCAAACGGGAAAACCAGCTTCTTTAGAACATGAACTAGAGAGAGCTTCCGAAGACTGGTCTGTGTGTATAATTATGAATCAATGGTGTGTTGACCTCGAGAATCTAGCTAAAACTTGAAATTCGGAATTTCCCATTGTGATAATAATAATTGTTAATAAGTTTTTTAAAGTTACGAAATGATTTTGTTCATCGTCCACTGGGATACAAAAATGAATCTCATATCTATATTCAAATAACACGAGGAGTCGCTTCTTTAGCTGATCATCCTCCTACTTCGTTTCGATACTCTCGCTATCTCTACACAGACCACCGAAAACCATTCGACGCGTTATTTGTCGGGCAAACACGGGTATAGGCGAGAAACAGGGAGGACAGCCGTTATCCTTATATGGCTATAGAGGCGGGACAAGGCATATATTGGAAATAATCTATGTGTGACTATGGGCTCTGACAAATTGTTTCGTTGTCGAAGGTGTCTAGGTCTAGACTTTGCTTTATAGATAAGTTTTTGGGTGTAAATATGCAAAGTCACTTTCTTAAAGAATGTCGAGTATTACAAAACACACTGATGGAATGCAAGAAGAATCTTTACGGCAAATTCCTACGACTCTATCATTACATCCTCAATACATCGCACCTTTTCCACCAATTAGAGAGAATCTCAACACCATATCCCCCGCAATATTCTCTCCTAAATAACAGGCTAACCTCCTAATACTCCTGGCAAAAAAGGGACCACCCAGAGATAAACTGATAAAGGCCACCAGTAGAGCAGAGGAAAACGCAGTGCGCAGCAGCAGCATGCCTTTTATGCGGCTGCAGAAAACGAGTCCTTTCACGGCGGAGAATAATGTACCGTTATGTGTGCGCGCATTGCCGATGCTGCTGCAGCTCTTTCTTCGCGTGTGTACAGGGCATCGGCAGGAAGGGAGAGAGAGATGAGAGAAGGCGCGCCCATTGAGAGCTGCTGCTGCTGCTGTGGCTGCGCCTCTGCAGCGATCTGCCCTATTACTCGTTTCTGCGATATGTGAGCTCTGTGCGAGGTTGTATATGGATGTCGATGTGTGTGGGTATAAGCTGATGGTCATGCGTGTTGTTTATAGCTGCAGGTGATTTGAAGTTCTTAAATTTTAATACTGATATATACTATTTTAAAATGCAACTCTATTCGAAAGGAGATATTTTCTCTTTGTAAAAACTTTAAGGAGAATTCATGAATTTTGTAGCTAGTTAAAAGTGGAAACTACTACTACGCGGGAGATTTCCAAAATACTCTCGAGTCTAGCTCTTCTCTCGCAGCTTTCTACAATCAAGAGAGTCTCCAAGTCTTGGCGTCATGAAGTAGCTCTATTTTAAGTCGGAATGGCCGGAGTAGAGCGAGCTAATAATGTTTTGGAACCTTCAACACGGCAGTCAAGTCCAGTACAATCCAGAGAGGCTACTCTCTCGCAGAAAACTTAGCTACTTCTAAATGGAATTCTCGCTCTGGAAATACACACTACAACATTTTCAAGGATACACACCCTCTCGATTTTATTTTTAGAAAAAACTATAAATCCTCGCATATCCTCGTACGTGACGCATCTAAATTTTCCTACTATATACAAGTATACTACTACCCCCAGAGTACGATACAATATACATATAGAATCAGGGATGCGCCGTTGAAGACGACAGTTAGAAAACGTGCGCGCCTTGCCTGGCACACGTGTGCACGCCAGCTCTCTCTCTCTCTCTCGAGGTTTCCGCTTTCCCCCTTGCGAGTCGTCGAGAGCTGATGCGAAGCAAAAACTTGCCGACGAGGGGCTCAAGACTACTGTGAGCTAAGTGCTTTTTAACGTCGGCAAGATCGACTCGAAAAATTCTCTCAGCTCTCCTGCACGATGGGACTGTATTCTATTATGTTCGACAACTCGTGTTATACAAGTATAGTTCTAATGGTTTTCGCGGAGTTGCTTTGAATTGGCATTTGGGTAAATAGTTTCCTCGAATTTTGCGGGACGTCGTATTAGTTTTCTTCTTTCGACAGGCAAAACATGTCGATAAGCAGTTCGCAAATAATTTTAATAACCTGCGATATTATAATTATACTCAGAAACAGTTCTGGAAGAGAGCGAGAGAATGCAGACGTCGTTCTCCATCGAATTAACACGTGCACGCGTTCCGAAACATCAGACCCTCTGATGCGCGCACAAGGCAATGAAGACGAGAAGGAGAGGATGAGACGACGAGGGGCGCCGTAACATCACGCAGAGACTTGGTTGGTGTATTTTCTCGGCTTTGCGGGAGTAAAAGAAGACGATGCAACAGGCCGGTAGTGTGGGATACCGTGAAATTCGAGAGACCTTTCTTGTATACCAAAAGTTTTCTTCTTGGAAACAAAATCTAATCGAATATATTGATGAACTCGCTAATTGGACGAACTTAGATACGCAGCTCATCGACTATTCTGTTATCTTATATATAGCCGGAGATAAGACCAGCATTATCAAACCTTCCTCTAAAAATAATAACATCAGCATCAAAGAAGAAGCCATCTCTCGACGTGTATTACGTCCTCTCGAATAAAATACTATGCACAACACATCATATATCCCGCGAGAGACGCCCACGCGCCCTCATGAGCTGCAATTGCCGCTCTCGTGCCTCTCGTAATTTCATTTCTCGTGTGCACTTTCCAAAGCGTGTCCGTCGCCCGCTTAGTCTATCCATTAGCCGGATCGTTTTTCAAGTTCAGCAGAGGCGTCGGCAGCTTTGTTGGAAAGTGCGCTCGGCTTTGTACGGTCAATGAAAAAGTGTCTCAAAATATATCCTTTCAACATCGAACGAGAAATGTTTCTTGTCAGTGTACAGTGAAGAATTTGCCTTCTTTCAACTCGAACAATGAAACTAATGTCTCTCTAGGTCAGTAATTACTCAGGCAATTAGGCGAAACTTAGCATCACACGGTAAGGTGAGAAATCCTCGCCAGCAAAAAAAAAAAGAGTCATCAGTGCAGCAGGCACGAGTGACGCAAAGTTTAAATAGAAATAAAGGATCTCGTGTTCGCGTCGCGTGTGGAACGACCTTAACAAGCCTCCAGACTTCCTCCTGACTCATTCTGCAGCCTGTGTTTTATACAGTGTTTTACCTTTTCTATTTCGTTCTTAACTTTGCGAATCAAAGAAGCTTGCAATTTCACGCTAATATCGTATACCAATTATTGTCAAATTCCTTCGATAATCATTGCTTAAGGCAATGCCTTTCTCACATTCAATTAAGCGTATATGTCACGTTATGATGTCATAAAAATTTATAAAACGCTCATTTGGCGAGCTCGATCGAGGTTGGGAAATATTGTAATCGTTAAAAATTAAATCATTGCAAAACTCGATGCACGTCGATATGAAGCGTAACAGCTGTTTCGTTGCCCGCCGCGCCACTCGAGAAGATAAAACTGTCTTTCATCTCTCACGCTTCTTGCGCGCAGACAACTATTCCGGTACATAGAGGCCATACTATGTCGATCTCGTGTTTTTACACGCCTCTTGCTCGAGATAATCGGATTAGCCTAGTTATTAATTCGATTCATTAACGTATACCGATTAATTATTGAAAAAAGGAAAAATTTTGCAACTACACATAACGAGAGAAGCGTTGCGAGATTCCCAACCAACACCAAAACAAACATCCGCGTTCCACTACGTTAACCAAAGTTTCGAAGCCAAATAATATCCAAAGTTTACAAAACACGTATTCTGCGAGCCAAAAAACAAAAACGAAGCTAAGTATATCCAACGTTCCTCAATCTCACGACAGGGGAGAGCAGCGAACCACGCGGGCAAGGACGTTCGTAGCTTCTTCTTCTTCTTCTTCTTCTTCTTGGCGAGTGTATTATATATGTTCAAGAGAGGACTGAAGTGAGCCGCAGGTCAACCGGTCATCGGCCCTTCAAGGGCCACCGCGTGACGAGAAACCGAGAGTGTGTGCGTATGAGAGTGGGTTTATATGCGTGGTTTGTTGCTCGGGGTGAAAGTTGTTAATGTGGAGCAAGGTTTTCGAGTTGTGGGGCTTCATGTTTTTGCGCGCACTCTGTGCCAGGCTCTTTGGTGAAAAAGTAATTATTCGAATGAATACCCACTCACTTATTATGTACTCGCAATGAATGCGTTGCTAACGAGTGATGCTGGTACATACCTGGAACAGAAAAATAATCACGTCATTAATGATTTTGTTTCGAATTACAATTTCAAATCTATAATAAAGTGTGTATGAATCGATGCCTTATTCACAGGCTCGCTAATTACATATACCCTAAGAAAATTGTCTGAGCATTTTATTTTCGACAAACATTAGCGTCGTACAGCGGCGCGAAAAAAGTCAGAAAGACAGAGACGCTAATGGCAAATATACGGCAGTACACACAAAGTGGGTAAGAATTGCCAAGGGAGCACACGAGAGAGGAAGATGTGAATTTGTGTTAATTTCTTCTCTCTCTCTCTCTTGCCACTACTTGAATCTCCACACACAACGACGTATTCGAGTTTCTGCAGAGACTCTGGCGTAACAGTGACTTTGACGTGGGCGACTCTACTTCGTTGGGAAATGTAAACCGTGCTGATTTTTACATTGCTGATTCGCGAGAGAGACTGAGCTTATACATTTTATAATGATTCCGCTGCGCGAGAATTTCAAAGCGCGCGCTCGCGCGTGTGCGTGAAATGCGGTGACGACATTTTATTCATATGCAAACAAACGATTTGTGAAATTAGTCGCTGCTGGTCATTTTGTAATGACGCGGCTCGAGCTTAAGTCATGTTTTCTAATGAAAGTATTAAAAATATAGAAAAATATAAAGGGTACGAAGTTTCGATACCACAAGCGAAGAGGATCTCAACCTCGAAAGCTAACCAGCAGTAAAATACTACCTCACATACATCCCCGATACAATATAACATATACTTATACAGTACAAGCCAAGCAGCACGTAGGCAAACTACAAAAATCGTCAACTCGCCATTCGAGGCACGATTCTTCACCGGCACACACATACAATATGTACACTTACACACACAACGATGATTCACCGAGTGGAGAATTCGAAAACGTCATCGGTTACCTGGCAGCAGCAGCAGCATATACCACTAGCTTATAGCTCTCAACTCTCTCGGTACCTACTTCAAGTATATAAAGTCGTCGTCGGTACAGTTACCGCCTTCGGACGCAAAAAGGCAGCAGCGGCTGCTGTCTTTTTTTTTTCTCTTCTGCGACTGCAATAGGCAGTGCGCGAGTGGGCACGGAATTATAATGCCGCGCAGTGTCTTTATATACGCGTGGGAGGAGCGAGTGTGTGGGTACGTGATGTAGAGGGAAAAACGACTGCGGGAGATCTGCACAAAGTGCGACGTGGGTTATATTGGCACACTTTGCGCTCTTTCAGATCTCTGCGAGAGAGCCTTGTGGTCTATATGGATATTGGGTCACGTTGTTGTTGTTGACGCGGGACTTTTTTTGCTGATGCTCTCTATTGAAGATGAAGTTCTTTTCTGCTAACGATTGTAGGATGAAATTTCGTTGGTTGTGGCTGATGATTGAGATAACCGAGAAAAACACAGAGAGTATAATACAAGGAGTGAAGAAATTGATTGAATAAACGTCTATTATCCGAGGATAATACACCGTGAGCTACTTTGCATTTGAATGGATCGGCAAAAAATCGGCCGAGCTAACGACGACGTGACCGTACGGATATTCCGTCTCATCTGTATACGATTTAAAGGATTCAACGTGTACTTTGGTGGAACAAAAGACTTACGGATAAAGAGAGAAAAATTAACCGATCTCTTCTCTCTTTCTGTAATACAAATCGTTTTGCTCATTCAACCCAGGGTCACTTATATAGTTTCACTATACCGAAAAAAAAGTTTCAGTTCCCACACAGCCTTCGCCAATCAATTACATCACCACTCTTATCGCAAGTGTAATATCCAGCGTGATTTATATCAAGCCAACGAGAGCCACGTGACGCGCAGGTCAACGGCTTTGCCGAAAAAATCGGTATTGCAGACTCCACACAAGTGCAACATCGTACCGCATCTGGAAACCGTATCCCCAGCAGCTCGGAAGAAGAGAGGAGGCAAAGAGCGAAGAAACGATCTCCGCACAGAGTACACAGTGTGGGGATAATCGCAGGAGCACGAAGCGCGAGCGCGTATTATACGTACCCACGGCGATATTCCACTCCCTCCTTCCTTCCTCTCTCTCTCACTCTCTTGCCTTATACCTTCTCGCGAAGTCGAGGCACGAGCGCGTGCTCCCCAGGTACATATCCTTTTAGGGCGAGCCTCGCCGCCCGATCGCCACCACTGTATGTGTGTGTATATATATGTGACGTCTATTGTAGTTGGGCGTTTGGTCGAGAGAGAGAGACGACGACCGATCGGCGCGAATATAAATATGTGGAGTAGAGGTGGGGACGACTCGAGAGAACACGTGGAAAGAGAGAGAGAGACGGGGATATGGCGAGAGATATGGGTTCTCTCTGGATGAATCATTGGATTATATTTGCGGGACTGAATGATCGGTATTTTAAGAAATTTGGAAAGAGAGTTTGTTTAGATTGTCGGGAGTAATTAAAAGAGAGATGGTTGACACTTTATCGTATACGGCTATCGGATCAGATTTGAAGATTAGATAGAAATCGGTACTCGAGGCTCTTCTTATGATTCATCCATATACCGATCTTTTATTTATAAATACAAACATTTCAATGAATTACTTCGAAAAACAAGACAAAATAATCGTAAAACCAAAGAGGAATATCTACATGTACGCCGGGACAGGACAGCGCGTCACATTTTTATCGCTCCCGAGCCAAAGGGGTCTTCTTCTTCTTCTTCACAGTCACCTATACACGTCCATGCCATATACACGCCGTCGTCGTGTGTCGTATAGTCGGGTTCGATGCTCGACGAGAGCCGCTCGGCGAGAAAAATAAAAAGCCCGTTAAAGCGCCGGGGAGAGGCAGCAGCAGCAGCAGCAGCAGCAGCAGAGAGCGAGTGTACAGAAGAAATAAAAATAGCGGCGCCGGCGAAAACGATCGAAAAGGAGATCGTCGATGGGCGCACGCACGTGTCTCAAGAGATGAGAGTACACATACGTATATATACGCGCGAGAAACCCAAGTAAATGCGCATGAGACATTAGCATTTTTATTAATTTTTCTCGAGAGATGAGAGAAAGTTTAAGAAGGGCTTGAGAAAACTGCCTGCTTTCACTTTTTCGAAGAGTGACTTTGAGTGACTTTTACGCGAACTTAACCTCAAAATCGCACTCTCCACGAGAACGACTGATCATAATTGTGGTATATATACCGTTGGCCCATTTTTTCATCGGTCGCACGTGTAATTCTTTATTTGCAAGAAAGTCAGAGAGTTCAATCCGGTTCTTCTTGTTTAAAAATTACAGCAAGTCAAAATCCAATTCACTCAATCAGACCTTCGACCAATAAAACATCGGAATTATGTCCCGCCTCACAATTGACCACGTTACAGCACTCTCTCTCTCTCTCATTCTCGGTCCAATCAAACATTTGTAGCACACAATGTTGCAGTTTCCAGAGCTAATACCAGCACACGGTAGCTTTCCCTAATACATCCACTCCTTATCATCAAAAAAGCCAGAAGAAAAAAGAGCAGAATCCCTCATAAAAGTACAGCAGCAGTAGCCGAGGCTTTTTCTCGTCCACTGCATCAGCGACGCAAGTCAAGAAGGCAAAGGCTCTCGCGTCGGGCGAGGAGGAAAAGGAATGCGGTCGCGTTGGTGGGGGCATACACTCGAGGCCTGGGGGGCTCTCTTTCTCTCTCTCTCTCTTTCGCTGTGGTATATACGCAAGCAAGGACGGGGGTATACGAGAGGAGCGCCGACTCAAGACTCTCGTCTCGACGCGCCTTGGCAGGAAAAGACTGTGTGGTGTGTATAATACTGTGTACGTATATACTGGACGAAAGGAATCGCTGCGATCTGATGATGAGAGCTGGGTCTTTAACTTTTCAGCCTGGTTTTCGGAGGTGCCGACGACTGCCATCATTTTTTGGCTGATGCTGCGAGGAGCTTCGAGAATTAAGGTGTTGAGAAATGTGGATTTGATCGTTGGAAAGAGAATAACTGTTAAGAGGAGATGGAACAGAGAATAAAAAATGAGAAACTAATGATTTGTAAACATAATAAGCATTATATAAAGAGATATTATTGTATAATTTTGCAGCGTCATTGCCGTTACTGAATAAGTCTTACTCATGCTATATTCACTGCTGCGAGTTCCATTTAATTACATATTTAACTGCTTTTTTTATCTTGAAAATTAGATAAACTCATCGAATCAATTGATAAACGATGCACAGTAAAAATTAATCAGTGAGATGTAAGAGCATGCGAATCTATACATTTATTTTGATAATTTCAAACTAAGAATCTCTGAAGACAGTCATCGTCAACGTGAACTACCTTTAATCAGCTGTTTTGGTAATGTACAATTTAGTTTCAGATTGTGTAACAATGAACCTTCCAGAAGAAAACTTGATTGCACTTAATAAATAAACTTATCTTCAGTGTAAATTTTACGTAATTGTTTCTACAAAAAGACTCATAAAAACCATCGACCAATGATGGAAACTCCGGTTTTCCCGTAAGGACACTACCTGTCGTGGCACACTCCTATATCCCATTGTAGCAGTGTCGAACTTCCAGACGGTGCCCTCAAGCACAACGACGGCTTTTACGCGATTTTAATGGGATTCTAGGTAGGTCTTTGTTGACGACCTCGAGGGTAAGCCAAAATTTAGACTCCCGCAGTTTTCCATAATTACTCTTTGAAAGTTAGTAAGCAACCCATCTCGTATACAACGTATTAGGCAAAAACAAAAAAGGAAGACACAACATTAAATTCACATATTAATATTATTAATATACTGTTAGCCAATAACACGCGAGCATCAAAGAAGAAGCAGCGCGTTATTCACCAAGCAATTTCAGCAGGACATTTACAGTTAAATCGATTGTCGCGGCTGAATTATGCAAAACGCACACTGCACTAGACGAGAATGCAAAACAAAAAGAAAGAGGTCCCTCTGCGCACACACATATGGATTTCGCGAGGATAGCGCGCTCGCGAAAAACCGCAAGCTGACGTATTTTTCCTCCGTATGGAGAAAGAGGAAGGGATCAAGAGAGTTAAATCTTTCGTCGAAAGCCGGCTTTATGCACCTGCATTCCTGCGGCGCGCGCGCGCGATGCTTGCGCTTACGACTTCGAAATCATTTGCGGTGAGGCGTGTGTTATGCCTGGAAAAAAAGGATTCGTCTTGGGTAGAGATATATGACGCAAATTCTACTGCGCGTTTGTTGCTGACCATCTTTGGCTGCGTGATATCGTTTTGATTGAAGAAATAGTTTTTCTTGTAAAATAAAAAGAAAAATTGGTCTTTAAGGCTGCGCTAGCGAGCAATTATGTAAGGCTAGGATTTACTGCCAGCTATAAATTAAATGTTTGCGTTGAAGAATCTTTTAAGAATATACACTTTATGTACGACGCGCTGGCTTTGCCAACGCACGAGAAGTAAATCAGAGGAATTTTCTCCAGCTGCACTTGTAAGTTTCAAAATTTTAATTATTATTAACTGGCCTCTAAATGCTGACTGTTATGCCGATAATGATAATAATTTTTAGGACGACGCAGTAGCAATACGGTTATTAGGAGAGAGTATTTTAAAATTTAGTTAAATTCAGATTGACCGTAAAAATGATTTACGCGCCATCATAAACGTTACATGATCACTTTATCAAGTTTGCCGTAAAACGTCGTTGCTGTTCTGATAACTTTTACTTCAAACATTTTTTTTTTCATTTTCTTCGATTCGCGTATTATATTGTATAACATCTAATCCCTCTCCCTTCCACACCAATCTTACATAAACAAACTTCCCGTTCGACTGGCAATTAAAACCAAAATAATCGCTGCGTCGACCCCAAAAGCCGAATAAAACAGACAACCCACTATATCCTCCACAATTCCATCATTGATCAGAAGACGAGGAAGTAGCGCGCAAAGCTCTCATCAATTCACAAAGCTTTGTGCATAGGCACACACGAATACGAAGAAGAAGAAGAAGAAGAAGAAGAGAGAAGCTTGCAAAGAGGAAGATGAGCCCGTTGACCCGACTGGCATACAGCCGACCGAGTTTTCGCGGGCGGATCGCGCGCGCAAGTTTCGAAAGGCCGTGATGCACCTGCAGCAACGCGCGAGGAGGTGGACACGTCGCAGACGTTCTATTCGCGCCAGTGGGTCAGCGTGGAAAATTGTATACGCGAGGATGACGCCTTAGTCGAAATAGATCGCTGCTAGAGTATATAGCTGGGGTATTTCGGTTGCCTATTGCGTGCGGGGGGGTATATGCAAATTATTTTCTATTCGAGGTTATTTTTCAAATTTCCCGCCTTTTGAACACTATATATACATACGCTATGCGTTAATTAATAGTGCGAAAAATCGTGCGAGTATGTAATATTAAACGATCGGGCGAACGGCAAACCGAGCGTTGAGAGGACGTATGTATTAATTTGGGTAAACTACTTGGTAAAACTGCGAGTTACTTGCGAGTCAGGCAGTAAATTTAATGATAAATAGAACTTGCTCCACATGTTGCAATCCTGCGCGCGTGTATATACCTCGTCGAATTGCTTAGAATAAATTACGTCCGCACCGATCGTTTCCGCGAAGAAACTCGATGGAAAATGACTGCTCCGCATCGCCTTGTGTGTGTTTTTTTTGCAAGTAATATGGGAAGCAATGCGGTAATTAATTCGAGCTTTGCATATAATGACAGCTTGTGGGAAGACGGATGTAATGAATGGATCTGCATCTCGGAGTCTGCGGACGTTCGAAATGATTCGTTTACAAATTTCAGCTGGAAATTTATCACGAGACACGACGTGATTTAATACACGATCTCGAGGACACGGCAATCACGTAAGACCCAATTATCCCACTAAAACTGTGTCTTATATACCCCTTATCCGCAGACAGATGCAAAACTATCAATCAATCTCTTATAATCATTCCTTAATCAATCATCTCATCGACCCTTTCGAGACACATTCCTCAGACTCGAAATTCCAACATCAGCACTGGTATATGTATACAACTCCGCGAATATTATCGTCTCGATCACGTATATTTGTAATTCGATAGGCGCGCGTGCGCGCGTAGCGCTCGAATAACGATCTCCACGGCCGCGGTTTCTTTTTTTTTGCCTCGAATTTTTTTTTCTTAAACAATAAATCAAAAGCGAAGAAAAGCGCCGCCGACGGCTTTCCGAGAATTGCGTGATTTCCTTCGTTCATTCAGTGTCGCATTAGTCCATTCATACAGTCGTCGTCGTTTCTCTAATTTACGTTCGCTTTATACTCGCGGAAAATTAGCCGCGCGGCTGCTGCTTTACGATCGGTCTTTTGATGCTCGACGAAAATTATTGTGTGTATAGAGTGGTGGACACATGCGCGCGAGAGTCGCCGTGTGAGCTTTCTCCTCGCGTCGCCGCTTTCCAAGAATCAAACGAGTTTCCGAGGCTGTTCGGCCGAGAGAAAAAAAGCTGTCCGAGAAGGTGAGAGAGAGAGAGAGAGAGAGAGAGAGAGAGAGGAGTTGATCAGTATATAGACTTTTAGTCGGAGATCGCGATCGCTTTGAGAGTTTTCGAGATGTTGAGGATTTTTCTCTTCGGAGGCCGTTTTATCGGTGATTAAATATTTTTTTACAGGTGGAATTAAATGTAATTATAATTTGATGTATTAGAGGAAGGTTCGAGGTGAAAGTTGGACATATGCGTGTTTCTGTCTGGCTGATGGAAATAATAATAATTATATCGGGTCAGTAAACCTCGGAGATTGTTGCAGGCAATTTTGTTGAGCGAATAGTTGAGATAAAGATATTCCGGTATTCTCGGCATTCTTCTTTTTTTTTTCTTTCTTTTACTCACTGCAGTGTGTTTATTTTTATATTTATACGTTTGTATGAAATGCTCGCGCCGCTTTTAGAACGGCTCGGTAAACATTTATTTTTATCCCGCTAACGAGCGACGAAAGTTTTTTCAGCTCTTGCATTTTTCACCCGAGAGATATTGTGTTTCACGAGTTTAAACACGACGCTAATCTTTTGATGCCTCCGAATTCATTAGAATATCATCCGATGAACGTTGAATGTATTATAAAAAAAAGTACAACATTCGACCACCATCACAATGTCCTTACGCAATCGTCCCTTCTATCATTCATAATTTTAGCCACACATGCACGTACGCACACACGACGCAATAAATCTCGCAACCCGCGCGCGCGCGCAAACAAACCTAGAGCCGCCAACTGCAATAACAAGCTTTTCTCTCTCGCGTCCTATAACGAAGAATTCTCGAAAATCCAAAGTCGGTAAATTCTCGATTAGATATATATAAAAAAATAAAGAAAAGTAAATCTCGCCATTTTAGCCATCACTGACGCAACGCTGCAGCCGGTGTAAACACGCGCACAGGACCTATTACGGCGAGTAGAGCCGCGCGACGACGACGATTAAAGAGTCCGCGTGTTCTAATCGCCATTTTCCGTGGAAAATTGCCCAATGCGCGTGGCAGCAGCCTCTTTTTTTGCGCGAGCGCTCTGTGTGCTTGTAAATAATTAATGCTCCGTGTTTGATGACGAGCTCGCAATCGCCGAAATTGTTACAAGTCAAGCGGCACGTGTTTATATTTATGACAGCGATTTTTATACGCCCGAGCACAAAATATCTTATAACGCAACTTCCACCTTTCCATTTCTGCAGCAGCAGCAGCAGCAGCAGCAGCAGCAGCCGATATCGGCAATAACTTCGGTCTATATATACATCACTGATATATAGGTGTATATATAGGAGGAAAAGTGAGCGTAGAACCGAGTCGGATTCCCGCGCACTATACATATACTTGTCCTCGAGATTATTGCTGCATCAGACTGTGGGGATCGAATTTTAGAGACGACTTATCGGCAGTCAAGACAAAGCTCTTATCTCTGCTACACGAGCAAACAGACTCTCTTCTCCTTGGCTCGACTCATTATCGCGAGTAGCAGCAGCAGCAGCAGCAGCGTCACTGTCAAAATTGCATTTCCCAATCTGCAGCCTCTCTTATCGTAGTACATGTATATACAGTAAATATATCTCTCGAAACAATGCACAGCACACACAAACATCACACACAGAGGGAGAGACAAAAAAGAAAGACCAGGAATTAGCCGCGGACGCCAATCGCCACGCGGTTATGTAAATGAAGAAGACACATAAAGCAACCGGTACGAGTCTCTTACCTTCATCGAGAAGACGCTCGACGTGTATGAAGACGTTGGGGAAGGCCGCTAGCTGCTTCCTGTCTTTGAGCAGCTGCGACAGGTAGTCCGCTATACTCTGCGTCGTCGAGTTGGTGTTATCACACATCGCGACGGCTTATGTTGATCTCCTAAGTATTCCAACTACTTGTATCGCTTGACTCCTCTCCGCTGCACTATATACTTGTGTTGTATACGACTGATATACTCGCTCTCCGAGCAAGTATAGAGCGAGAGGCCGACGACGAATTCTTCGTTGACTTCCTAACCTCGATTACCGATCGTCCGCGCGTGAAACTGCATGGGGACTAACTCGCACGACTGCTACTTCTCGATCCGAGGGTGAGTATATGTATATTGACGATTGTATTTAACTCCTCGTCTATATACGTAGTTTAATCCTATTATATCTTCTCGATTTACACTCGCGATCTGTGCGTCCTTCTCTCTTTCTCTGCGATTCGAGGTTAGGATCCGCGCGGATATATGTATGTATTCTGTCTGCACAAGAAGAGCGAACGACCGGATGCAGGTCGAGCAACCCGGGAGAGGTGAGCGTATATATAAGTACGTGTGTGTCCACTGTACAGTCTCTCTATCTCTCTCTATTAAATGTATATATATATATACTGCAGGCGATGCGTTTACGATCGGTCCTCGCGCTGCGGAAGCCTCGGCTCAACTGCGCCGCGTGTCGACAGTGCGGGCCGCCCGCAGTGCTCTCGGGAAAAACGCCCCGAGAGAGAGAGACGGAGAGATAAACTCGCGATCGCCGCTCTCGCTCTTGTGAGAGTGGGGGCGGAGGTGGGGGAGCGCAAGGAGAAGAGTGAGAGAGAGGTGTATATACTTTGCTTTATAATACTTTGCTTATACACGACGATGAGGCGTGCCGCGTGCGAGAGACACACATATATACATGTGGAGAATCGGCATCATCGCAATGAGCATCCGAGGGATCGAGGACGCATGCGCAGTGCGCCGGCGAACTGTTGCGCTCATGCGCATCGTGTGGCTCTCGTATAATATGTAGACGGTTTTGATTGTTGTTATTGACTAAGATTGCACTTGGAGTGCGGATGAGGGTGAATCTTGTTGTTGTTGGGAAATTAGCAAAGGATTCTTGGAAAATTGTGGAGGTTTCCGAAAGTATTTATTGTGGTGGTGTAGTAGGGATCGATTTACCAACTGAGTCATGTACGGTGATCGAGGCGCGCGCTCTAATTGAAATTTTGTAATTTTAGTACGATAACTAAGACGTTGTATGTCATTTTTTATCGATGAAATACAAGCAAATAACAATTTTTACCAAAGATCGTCATTCCTCAAAAGTATGTACATACGTTTCTCCCTGAAAATCCAAAAAACAACAACGTCAACACAACCGCAGCAGTTAAATCCTACGGCTATTACACTCGACACACTTCTCTCCTCGTAACATCTCTCCTGCAGGCATCAGCATCTCACACACACACACACACACAGCATCACATACCTACACGCGGCAGCTATACGGAGGCGCGAGTCGACGGCGGCATCTCGCGCTATACATGCCGCCCACTGCCCATATACGGCCGGCTCTCTTCGACTCTCTTTTCTCTTCTCTCCCCGCCACCGTCCACGTCTCTCTTTCTCTTCTCAACAACGCGTTGTATGTATGTACACGCGCCGCTATATGTATTATATATAAGAGGGACACCCACCGACTACTATACTATTATAGGTTTAGCCTATTCTCTCAAAAGAGCGCATTCAAATTTCGAGGTGTAGAACATTGTCGACTGATTTAGTGGATCGCTGTGTATATAAATATACTCGCTGCGATGATGACAAATGGAGAAAAATTATTACATTGTCTGGCTCATTGTTACAACGAAATTTTTAAAAATCTCAAAAGTTCTTTGATTGAATCGCATCTTAATGATACCGAGTGGTCCAAGATAACGTTATTACATCCTGTTGCCATACACGGAAGCGCCGGACCCACAGCGCATGAATAATCGTATCAAATCGAATCAATCTCGCTGTTCCCAGGTAGACTTGTATACTTATAATAAACAGCCGTGAGCTTTCGAATTCGGTCTATTAAGTGGCTGCGCGTGTGGGCAGTTGAAATTTCATTGCCTCTCGACGGTTCATTCATAACTTCTTTTTTTTCTCTGCTCGTTGTTTTGCTGAGCTGGAAAAGGCAATGGGAAACGGCTCGATTTTGACAAAAACATCGTTCCTTTTTTTGAGTCATGATAATATTGTGTCCGAGTATAACCGGTCGCAGCATCGACTATATCCGTATCATATTTATATATGAATATTTTTTTAGTTTTTATACCATAACACAAGTTTATCACGGCTTCATTAGCATAATGTCCGAAAAATCTCACGTTTTACTACTTACAGACGTCGGCCGTTACGAGAACAGCGGAAACACAAATTCTAAGCTCGTAAAAAATTATTACCCCGAATACTCTATATATACACGCGCATTACGCGCTCTACACAAGCCCACGACTCGCTGAGGTAATTGTCGTTTGTTCTGCTTTCGTTTTATATTATACACCAACTTTTGCACTGTTTACACGACCACTATACTGCCTCGATGTCGTATTATATAGGTAATGACACTACTAGTCTCGGTGCGAGCATTTCGCTCCGCGTCGATTCCTTTTATAATATTATTCTTTCTCGAATTTTTTTTTTTTTCATGACGCGTGGGCGTACGGGTGTGTGTGTGCTTTTTATGGGACGTAGTGTATATCTTTCTGAATTGTTTTGATTTCTTTGTTTTTAATACTCTCGCAAAATTAGTATAGAACGTTGAATTAATTTAGCGGAACCGCATAAGACTACCGCGTAAACCAAATAAAAAAGTCTATAAATAAATGACGGGGTCTACCCAAGATTGCAATGAAACTCGACGGTATAAAATCGAGCGCAGCAAGCAAATAACAGGTTGTAATCGCTCGATGCGGTGTACAGATTGATATTTTCGTAATGGGAAAACAATGGCTCTCGATAAATCATCTTCGAATTATCGCTGGAATTGAATCCGCGATTTTTTCTCCCCAAAGTGAAACTACCAGCGGTTAATTTGCATAATGCAAAACTCTTACTTTTCTCAATATACATCTAATACACCATAGTTTAACGAACCCGCAGTGAAATTCGCTTTTAAGCTTGCGGTGTAAGTAGTATATACAAAATAGTACTGCGTGCGACGACGACGACTGACGTGAGAATGAGCCAAAGAAGTGTAGCGAACAATAAAGCGCATCAAATTCTCAATCATCATAAACAAGGGAGGTTAATTGCTTTGTTCGCCCGATCTGATTGCCAAGTGTGAAAAGAAGAGCCAAGTAGGTAGTTTTGTATAAATTATATCCACCGACGACGACGAGACAAAACGCACTTTCTCGCGGAATTTTCACACCGCTACATACAGTAGAAATGCTAATTCTCATTAGAAGAGCTGTCTTGAATAGAGAGATGTGTCTTGGCAGCAATAGCGCGTTTTTGTGTATCAAACTCATCGTTCGGCGATTCTATAAAATATCCTCGATCGCTCGTAAGAATCGTTGATTTAGAAACCGGTAGTATAGAGGATAAAATGAAAATTGTGAAAAGAAAGAAGATAGCATCGTCATTTGGCAAGAACAACGACGGGATGATAATAAACACAGGTGTAAATCGCACGAGCGCAGCGTATACACAAGCCAAGTACAGTCGCACGCTCCGAATATGTAACAATTACAACGACAAGTACATAATCTAGCATCTTATATTCTATATAGCCGAAGAGTAAAAGTGATGTATGTGTCTTATGATAAGAAATCGTAAACGTATAGAATATCAACGTATCTTATACCTAAAATACAAATTCATCACGCAAACATATACTTTCTTCTAAAAGAACGAGCCGCGCGAAAGTGTCATCAGCTGTGTTATACTACTGTGTGCCGGTGCATGGCTTACTGCAATCCGCAGCGCGCGAACGACAACAATGGGATATTGCCACATCACACTATGCCTGCGAAGCCTTACTGCACCTTTGCCGCGCTTATGCAATAATAACGTTTAGTGTCTGGTCGAGTTACTCGCTGGCTCGCGAATCCTCTCTTTTATTATTATATATACATTAGGCGAGGTAGAATTAATCTGTGATGCTGGTGTGCATCAAGTTCTGTTTTTTTACAACTTATTTTCATGATGTGCTGAAACGATTAGGTTTTGTTTTGTTTTAATTTTCTTTTTAACAAAGAGTTTGCGGCGAACGATTGTAAATGAATAAAAATCGATAATGCAAGTATACCATATCTATCGGACTGCGAACAAGATTTTATTTTTGTCTTAGTATGCAGGTCAGGCGTCAGGAGTATATAACTATACACGAAGTTAGAATACAAAGCACCGTCGGTACGAATCGTATGATTGACGATATCGATTCGAGGATGTGCGGCTAAGGCAGTGATTATGCCTCCTACTGATATTTCACTTATCCGTGTAACCTTGTTTTATTAAGTATCGTGTCGAGAGACCATTGCAAAATAAAAATTACAAAGTATGTATAACGAGTAGCTTATCAAAGGTGATTTCATTTTATAAAATTGATCCTTTGAGTTAAAAAAAATTCTTCTGGAAACCTATACCTCGTATATATACACACACGCGCTTTCTCAATAAATGACAATTTGCGCAAAGTGCGTCTCATTTGAAATAATATCCGCGCGGAGGATTTAATTAACGATTCCACCGAGAGTCGATTGTCGCGTTTTGCAATTTTACGGCAAATCGTCGCGATTGCATTGTATAAATGTTTCGGAACGCACAATTTATCACGGGATTTATTATTTCTCCGTGCAGCTTGTCATTATTATGCCCAGCCTTGCATTCGATTTCAGGAATTGATTTTGCAACTTTGTCGTCGTTATACTTTAAGCGTTCGCTAAGTAAACAGTAAGCTGCTCAAGTTCAATAAGCATATCTTTTTTGTTCAACTGACATATTTTCTTGCGCTAACGCCGATTAGTTGTGGAATTGGACTGGCCTTCTACTCGGCGTTTGAATCCACTTTCCAGCTCTCTAGTCTCTGGTTAGTGACGATAGATGGCGTATAGGCTCTTTTTTATAATCCTCATCACAACCTGTGCTAGGAGTGTATATAATACAGAGGTGTACCTTCTATGCCAAAACTGTCTTATTGGGCCGCTGATGTTGTAACTGCCTGAGTCTTGTTTTTTGGCAAAATTAATTTGTGGGTTACTGGCTATCTTTTCGTCTAAGTTTAAAAATATGCAGTACGAAATACGAATATTGCTTGACTTATTGAGCACAAACAGAATCCGAAAAAAGGAGAACCCATAAAAATCTCCATATATACTATATACTGTTATCAGCTGGATCTCAGTCCTATATCCCAAAGATCAAGTGTGTGCCACACACGGCGATCGGAAAAACACACACGACGGAATCCGACAGAAAATACTATTAGACTATACCTGTATGTCCCCTAATATCGAAGGAAAATTTCTCTCCTCTATATAACGCGTGCCGAGACTGCCCACTCGCTTTTGTCGTTTTCGGAGTGCGACGCGTGGGCGCGCGAGATGCTTTCGAAAAGCGAACCGGCAATGCGTGGGCTCGTTTTCTCGCCTCCTTTTATTCTTATGTATATATATGATTGTAGAAAGAGAGAGACAGGAATGATCCGACGTTTCCGATTTTCGGATGTGTCATTGCGCGGCTCCACTTCCTCGTTGAATATAATATGAGCGTATATGTTTGTGTTACGAGACGTCGTCGACCTGTTTCTATAATATCGAAAAGTATAATAATACATTAAAAATTATAATGCGTTATGTGTGTATATATTATGCACGTCGATTTGGAATTATTAGAGATGAAAACAGCGTAGGAGTATATTTTCGAGGGGACGAAACGTCAAAGTGGTTATTGCTTTCCATCCGGTGAATGAATTATGCGCAGTAGGTTTAGAAATTTTATATATATACATGACGCTTAAGTACATTATATTACAGAATTTATTTGTTTAAGTTGAAAAAAATCGGAGGAAATTACACATCGTATCGTTATTCGCTTCGGTTGCGATCGGCATATAAAGACTCGCGCTAATTCTCATGCGAATTCCTCGCGGCGGAGTCGCCTTCTCGTAACCGTTATATACGCACACACATACGCACAGATACACTTATATACAAGCAGGCGTGTAAGAGTATTATAAGTATCCACATGAAGAAGAAGACTTGACTCGAGAGTGCAAGGATGGGATGATGTCGAGGGAGGCTGGATGATTTTGTTGTTGTTGTTATGGATAAGAGTTATATAGAGATTGATCCGATTTATGTGAATTTCGTACGCCGGTTTTCGGATACTGTGAGAAACGTAATTAAATTTCATAATTCGTCACAACTATAATAAACTTTTGAATATTTAATATAAAAAACAATTAAAATCTACCAATACCGATTCCCACCGATCGTCACCGAAACCCCCAAGCAAAAGACCTTCACTTCAAAGTAAACGGTACCCTCTCATATAATCAACTCTCCATGGCACCCACCCGAAGAAGAAGAAGCAGGCGCGATAAACGGCAAGAGATTTTTCGGCTACGTGGAACGAGCGAGTACGCGCGGAGTTACGGTAATATCCGGTTAATCCAGTCCACCGGCGTCGCAGCGCATTTCAATCTGGCCTTGCGACACGCGCGACGATCGCTTTTATATATAATACTTACTCACTTGCAGAGCTGCGGCTGCTGCTTACAAGTAAAACTGATGCTATCGAGTTATTCGCACTCTGCGCGCGATTGTCTTCCTCATTCCTAGGTGTTCAATTGATTGATTTCAATTGTTTTGTGGTTTTCCAAATTTTTTGTATTCTTTGGTACAGAGTGAGCTCTTGATCTTTAAAGAAAGAAACTGCTTTTAATTGACAATAAATTGGCAGGTAGCTTTCTCTGAACTATAAGGAATAAAGCTTGTGTTATATTTACCCCTATCCGCAGCTTTGTACTTGCATTTTTGCATATAGTTGTTTAGTTCGGCTTCGGAATCACGGCCTAGTTCTGATCTAACCATCATCTGAATCTATACTGCACAAGCAAGTAATATAGACGGCGATTTACCCTTGTACATAATTCAGTATTTTTTTCAAAGCCGTTTTCAAGATTCCTTATACGTCGAGCCGAACCGATTTGAAACTATACGATACACACCTACGTGCTCCTCGCGCGATATATAGCCAAAATGATAATTAGTCATGGTGTTGCAAAAATTCAAGGCTAAGCGATTTAATGAGCTGCGGATGCAAATGCGGCCTTTTTTTACACTATACTAAACAAATTATCAAATATGAAATTTCGAATTTAATTATCAGCTTATAAATAAGAGTCGCGTGGGCGCATCGAACATTTATATATACTTGGATTATTCTGATGTCATTTCTAATATTTCATCTGTGTGCTTATAGGCAAAATGCATCAGGTATATAAACTTTTGTTTATTACAGCAAGAAGAAATCCAGTGTAAAGTCCTATCTTTTAATTGTAAGCACTTCATATAACAGCGTCTCTCAACGACACGTGTTTCCGAGCTTGCGCAAGCTCGTGAAAAAAACCACATGAAGCAGCAGTCGATGTCCTTGCTCGACCTCGAAATCCAGAATGCCTCTCGTTCTCGAGTCGAGAAATCGCCCACACTGTCGGCGTTATAGCGCAGCTATTAAAAATCAAGAGAGACGGACGTATATCCAGAGATTTGAAGAGGTGTCTCGTAATTGTTGACGCGAGCCTCTCGCGAGCAGCTCCATGTATGGGAGTCGTGACTGTTTCTTCTTCGTCTGTTGGTGAACGCCTTGCTTTGGGTGGTGTATAGATATACGGACAAAGTAGTGATGGAAAGGAGAGCGGAAAGAAGACAATATGAGTGTGCGATGGAGATGCGACCAGTTTTTTCTCTGCATTGAGAAAAAAAAATGCTGAATCCAATTAATAATATTGTACCTATTCTATAAGCTATATAAAACGATTAATACTGGAAGAGACTTTCCTATGTACGTGAGTGTATTTTTTAACAAAAAAGTAAAAACTTTAAATACCTTGCGGAAAGTGTATGATAATCATGTTTCAATTAAATTTTATCTGGAATAAGAAATAATTTTTATCTCAGTGTGAAAAAGCAATAATAAAGAGATAAATTAACTGTACAAACATCGTATTATACTTTATTCAGCCAAAAATATAGCACTGTATGATATCTTCCATTCAACAAACTTTCTCTAAAAAAGTTGATCTTCATTGTCAGCACTTCTCTCTCTTTCTGTGCAATACACATGTGTATATAATTAATTATGTTCCTGTTCCTATAGACATTTCATTCCTTGTGACGATCCTCACCGGGCGAACTGCCTTCTGTCGCTGTGATTGCGTTTTCCAACCTGGCGGAAGGTCTTGGTTCGCTCAGCTCGTCTAGCAGCTCCGGGTTGCTCGCCGTTAAGGCCCTTGAAGTAGCCGTAGCCACCACCGCCGAGGCGTTTACGCGGTCGGGAATCCTTGCTCACTCCCACTTCTGCGTTGGTTTCTCGTTAAGGAATAATGAGTAGCGTACGTGTGACCTTGGCTTCGAAGCTTGCGAAAAGTTTTGCAAGTCGTGTGTGTGTATGTGTGTGCGGATGGTGTGATTTATGCTGGTGACTTTGAGTGTATCGGGGACATGTATTGGAAGTAAGCTTCGGATTGAAAAGGGAACTTTAACAGGTTGAGACTTGAGAGCTGAGTGACACATTTTACTATGTGACTATAAAGCTAAGTTATTAGCTCTCTCAACCCGTCAAAATTTTATAAATCAGAATGAGGATTAAAAAAGTTTTAAAAAAATATATATCATATGTTCGCTTTTGAAAAAGGATACTCAAATCGACGGCCGGAGGCACCGTGAATCCAAAGGACTTGGCAACCTTTGTCAGATCCAGGGTCTCGACGTCAAATATCTGCTTGAGGTGGTGCGAGTCGTATGCTCGGACGTACGCCTTGAACGCCTCCTTCGCTGACATGTTCAGGAAGTAGTTCTTCGAGATCAGCTTCTCCATCTGTTCAAGAAAATCGTGAAAAATCATATGCACAAAGAAATAGTGTCACGTTGATTACATACAAGTAATATTTTATAATGACGATTTATATAGGTATACAAAAAAATAGAGGTGCAGCCGACGCTTCGCCGAATGCCTTATTTGGCTACTACCGAGTTCTCCATGAAACTGCGCAACGATCTATAGTCTATCGATGTAGAGAACGAAACTCTAAGCAGTGCTACTGAATTGATTTTTTTTTGTATCTTACACTCGCTTAAAATTAACAATGAAAGTGAAGTTCACATATCCATTCACATCATCGCCAATTCCGCGCATGACAACCGAGTGATTTCTCACAAAAGCATATACGATTTCGCTAAAAGTGATTCACGAAACGCATAAAATTACACTCGTCCATTATATCGCCGGCTAAACGACATGCCTGCACGCAAGTCTCGAAAATCGAATGACGCCTTTCATGAATGGCACAGGTGGGTATACTTTTTGTTCGGCTGTTTCCAAATCAACAAGTCGCCCGAGGCGCTATTTTTTTCGTCTCGCCGCGATCTATAGTCTCGATTTGCGCAATATCGGTCTTGTTATATTCAATTATAGGTGGAACCGTGACAACTCGACGCGATTCTCTCTTTCGCTTTATTCTCTCGAACGCTCGCGCGTTTACACAGACGAACACGAGAAGAGAATCGAGTAAAGATTTTTCGCGAATATTCGTTTTCCATTTTAATTCCGCGTGCGCGTAATTAAATGTTACGGAAGTAAACGCCGATCGATTATGAACTCCGCATCAGTATAAGAAAGAAGGTCAACACCGAGTAAACAACAATTTATTTATCGAGAGGGACCGGTATTAACCCGGCTGCTGGCCATTTGTCGGGGAGAGTACAGTTACCATCTCTCAATGTCAAGGGTAGCCAGAGGCTGTTGCGTCACTGGCGCACCAAATATGGGCCCTTCCGAGGTCCCACTCACTTCCACTCACTTATTCTCGAACGCGCGCCTCATCCTCGATTTCTGGCGCTGAACTTTCGTCTCTTGACTCGAGTATTTGTTTTATTTTAACTGAGCGAAGATCGTATTCGTGCTCGCCCCACCAACTATAATTGTAGTATCAAAATTGAAAATGTCACGTACTATTTCGGCCGAACAAACAAAAAACAACTACGTAGCTAAATTGTTGGAATGAAAAATCGGATGACTCAACAAAGCCGCTGTTACCCAGTAGCCAAGCGAATATCACCTCACGTTCTATCGCCAACACGATCGCCCTTAACGATCGTTCTTAGAAAAAATCACACACGTACACGCACACTCTCGCTCCTTTTGTATGCGATCGGCGAGCGTACGATGCCGCCGCACCGTTGCAATTTTCACCGTTGCGTCGTGCATCGTTGCGACAATTAATTTATATGGAGTCGTTGACCAATCGTAGATTTGGAGCACGATGACATTGCTAAATGGCGAAGGATTTAAGATTGAAATCTTCGATCCTTTTGCGTGCATCTGGATGTAAAAATGCGAGTGATTAGACAACGTTAAATCGAAAGCTTACCTGTAGCTGGATGTCGGAAATTTTATTCCACGAGAACTCAAATTCGTTAACGGGGACGCGAGCCTGCTTTAAATAGCGCAGGAAACCGAGCTCCTCCGGTCGCAGGATGAGCAAGGCGTGACCGCTGCTGCCTTCGCCACGGGCCGTTCTACCGACTCTGTGAATGTATTCCTGGAATAGGCGTAATGCGATTCGTTATTACCTTTCGACGAAATTGAGATTTGAACCTTATTATTGATTCAATATTGAGATAGAATTTTTAAATCCAGATGGATTTACCTTTGGATCATCTGGAGGATCGTACTGTACGATCCAATCTACGTCGGGAATGTCGAGACCTCTGGCAGCTACGTCGGTACACAATAAAATTCCAGATTGTGCATTGCAAAATTGGAAGAAAGTCGTTGTTCTCTTGGTTTGCTTTTGTTTTCCCTGTAACAGATGAGTACTTTGTTACATATGCTCATTCACAGTAAGCGCAAAATTGAAAAAGGGTAAATTCTTACGTGAATGCTCATGACTGGCAAATCGATGTAATTCAACAGCTCGTGGTGATATTTGACAGACATGCAAGAACTGAAGAAGACCATAACTTTTTTCTGTCTGTTTTTCTTCAAGAATGTGAAAAGTAGAAGGAATCGTTTCTCACTGGGACAAGCAACATATCCTTGTTCTAGACCCTCCACAGTGGCTTTCTCTTTCTCGTCGTCGACACCGACGTACACGGGCTCTTTTTTCACGGCTAACGTTGTCAATGCTTCGGTCTTTTTAGTCTGTGTTGCGCTGAACAACATAGTTTGTCTCCTTTCTAAAAATATAAATCACACGATTAATTTAATATAAATAAAACATTTTACGTGAAAGAAATGGAATATTACTAACTCGGTAAAATATTAATAATTTGTTTCAGTTCTTCTTCGAATCCGATATCGAGAATCCTATCGGCTTCGTCAATAATCAGACATTGAAGATTTTTGTACAAGAAGTCCGGAGTATTTTGCAAGTGATCGAGTAATCTTCCGGGTGTCGCTACAACTATGTTGACGCCTTTCGACAGTTTCTGAGCTTCAGTTTGTCTACTTGCACCACCCATCAACAGACCATAAGTGTGATAATGATATTTCATCAACTCTTTGAGGACACCAAACGTTTGCATTGATAACTCACGTGTTGGGGAAATGATTATACATCCAGTTCCTAAAAAATTTTTGTTCAGTTGTGTTATTTTACTCTTTATGTGGAAAAATAATGTTTGAAAAAGAATAGTAAATTTTTATACCATTTCTGGGCATGAACTTGAGTTTATAAATAAGTTCTACAGCAGGAATGAGGAAGGATAAAGTCTTTCCAGATCCAGTTTTTGCGGCGCCTACTAGATCCCTTCCTTCAAGAAGCGGAGGGATGGACATAGCTTGAATCTCTGTCATGTCTGTAAAGCCCATCTCTGCAATAGCTTTCAAGGTATTTTCACATACCTTGTCCTTCAAGGTGGAGAATGATCTGTCTTTTGTAAGTTCCAATCCAACAGACGTACCAGGTACTGTAAAACAGACAGAAATATGTACAGATGCCAAAACTTATGACTGGAACTCGCTTCAGAAGGATGACAATAGCAATAAATACTCACAGCTTGATGTAGCCTCATCCTTGGTATCTTCTGCTGAATCAGAATTTTGTTCCTTATCATTTTCCATCTCCTCTTCGTCTTCATTATCCGATTTACTATTTTCGATTTGCTTATCACTAGCCTCTACTTCTTCTTCGTCTTCACTTTCTTCTTTCACTTTGACCTTGTTCTTCTTCTTTTTCTCTAAAAAATTAAAAGAAATTTTGAGATTTTTTTCACACAAGTAGTGATACCAAACTGTAGTTAACAAACAAATGTAACCAACTTTTAACTGGTCCATCTTCTGGAGACTGTCTTTTGACACCTTGATTTGTATTAACTTTCAGCTTTTTCTCCGCATTTTTGAGTTCTTCAACTAGAGCCCCTGAAAATGAAGCAAAATACTTTAAATTTTAAACGAATCCCACGTTAATTATCAACAAGTAGTTGCAAAAGCAGACTATTGTTTTTACTTTTATAACCTCTAATATAGACATGGCTAACTACATACCATTCTGTTTTTGTATTTCTCTTTCCTTCAGGACTTTCAGCTTGTTCTTCTCTCTTTTCCTTATTTTGCGCATCAACACTTTGTCGGGTACAGACATTTTCTATTGCTTATTTTATACAAAAATCACGAGTCCATGTGGTTTAACGTCGAGTTGTCGGAGAACACGCTGTCGAAAGTCTTGAGTGAGTCACTGAATACAAACATCTGATAGATGGGAGACTCCGAATATCTCAAGAAGTGATTTTATAATTTCGACTCGTATAAATGTAATTTATTACAAGATAACTATGAGATGCAATAAAATTGTCAAGTAAAATTTATTATTTTATGATAAACAGTCGATTAAAAATAAAATTACAATGTGTGCGTTAGTTATTTCGATTTTTGTCAGATTTTTAACAGAAAATTAAACTAATTATTGAATACATTAAAAATTCCTACTAAAAGTATTAAAAGTACTTCATGAAAAGTATTTTTTTATTCAATAAAAAGTTTTTTAATTCTGGATTTTGTTGATCATCTGATTTGTACGACTTTCTCATCTACATACGATTTGCCTTCATTGTGGCGTAAAAGAGCAATGGCGGTTCATATGAAACGCACGTGTTTTCTTTTCTAACCTGTTTCGACTAGATAAAATGTAAAGTCTTCAAAAATACCGACTAGACTTTCAAGTAAATCAGAGTATTGATGTTCTCGGTGTTCAACTGCGAGGAATCATAGTGTCGATGCAAACATCTATGTAGAAAGTGATAAAAATGTCTCACAGTAAAGTATTTCAACGAAATCGAGCTCTGGGGTACGTGAGCAATCACATCCCTGTGGTTACACGTTATATCCAGAGAAGAAAGGAAAATTTAATAGTTACATGTACCGGTAGAAGCTTTCACACTTATGGCTGTTCGCATTTCACCCTACTTAGTGTATCCGGAGCTCATGCGGAGGACATAACTTGTCTGTCTGCCGATACTTACCATGTTTACACTGCTAGTGGTAACAATATTTATTCGTGGAGAAGAGGTAACGAGTTGAAACATACTTACAAAGGACATGAATCCCAAGTGCATCTCCTGTTACCCTTTGGACCTCATCTTTTGTCCATTGATGAGGATAGTTATTTAAAGATCTGGGATATTAAGACAGAGGAAGTCGTTTCGGAATTAAATTTTAACAATGATGTGTTCAAGATCACTGCCCTGATGCATCCCAACACTTACATTAACAAAGTACTGTTGGGAAGCGAGCAGGGACAGATGCAATTATGGAACATCAAGCTGATGAAGATGATATATACCTTTAGTGGATGGAACTCCTCTATAAGTATTATTGAACAAGCTCCTGCAGTTGATGTCGTTGCAGTGGGATTAATAGATGGAAGAATCATCTTGCATAACTTGAAAGTAGATCAAACTGTTTTTGAATTAGTGCAAGATTGGGGTGTAGTCACTTCAATTTCATTCAGAAGTGATGGGCATCCCATCATGGCAACTGGCAGTCTGCAGGGACATATTGTGCTCTGGAACCTTGAGCAACGCAAAGTGGAGAGTCAAATTTTGAATGCTCACTTTGGTTCCGTAACAGGATTAAAATGCCTTCCCAATGAGCCATTGCTAGTTTCTTCATCACCGGATAATACATTGAAGCTATGGATATTCGATTTGGCAGATGGTGCAGGAAGATTACTAAGGCTTAGAGAAGGACATGCAGAGCCTCCAACAGTTATACGGTACTTGTTTATTCATTTTTTTTTTATATTTCAAAGAGAACTCTTACTTTGTCAATAACATTTATGTACTGTTTTCAGATTTTATGGAAATGACGGCCACAATATTTTATCAATCAGTGGAGATGCGTCATTGAGGATATTTTCCACCCAAACTGAAACTTTCAACAAAAGCCTAGGAAGGGCTTCCTACAACAGAAAAGCGTCGAAGAAGAAAGGTAGAGCAGTAGATGACCCTCTGATAATGCCACAAATGACAGACATTGCAGCAGAAAGCACAAGAGACAAGGATTGGGACAACATTGCTACTACCCATCTTAGTCTAGGTGTAGTTACAACATGGTCCTATGACAAACTAAAAATGGGAGAGCACAAACTGTTGCCAGAAAAATTTAAGTTCAACATGAATGTCACTGCTACTACTGTGACAATAACTCAATGTGGAAACTATGTTCTTGCTGGCTACAACACAGGTCATGTTGAAAGATTCAACATACAATCTGGAGTTCACAGATCATCTTACGGAACAGATAAAGGAGCCCATGAAGGTCCTGTCAAGGGAATAACTGTTGACTGTCTAAACACAGTTGTTGTTACTGCTGGAAGAGATGGCAAAGTGAAGTTCTGGCCCTTCCAAGCCTTAAAGCGTAAGCGTGATTTTTCAAGAATATCTTTAAACTAATAAATAAAAAGATTTTTGTATTTATTATCTTATTTTTATGTAGCTACAGACAAAGAGCCAAAAACAGTTATCGACGTTAAAGAATCGGTCGAATGGCTACGAGCTCACAGAGAGAATTCCTTAGTTGCCATTGCCCTCCAAGATTTCACGATCATTTTGATCGATGTAGATATGCAGCGAATCGTTCGAAGATTCGAAGGGCACACTGGTCGCCTCAATGATGCGACCTTTAGTCCCGACTCCAGATGGCTTGTAAGCGCCTCCATGGATAGGACGATAAGGGTTTGGGATATTCCATCTTCCCAACTAATAGACATCTTTCAGGTCAGTGACAATTCTATTATCCTACTCAGTACTCAGTCATTATTTATATAAAATCATCATTTTAACAAAAATGTGTTTTCCAGGTACCCGAAGCCAGTACATCGGTGAGCTTCTCACCTACAGGCGAGTTTCTCGCCTCTGCGCACGTGTGCAACCTGGGGATCTTTCTGTGGTCCAATCGAACTCTTTACTCTCATGTACCTCTAAAAGCTATTAAGGCTGAGGATAAGATTCCCAGCATTTCTCTTCCGGGATCCATTGCGGAAGCCATTCCAGACTCTTCAGACAGTGCGGAGGAAGCTATGGTTCTCGACGACGACGAGGACGAGGATACCACGGATTATGCATCCCCGGACCAGCTCAGCCCGAAACTCGTTACCATGTCTGCCCTGGCCACCTCTCGCTGGCTGAATCTGCTGAACATCGACATAGTGAAGAAGCGCAACAAGCCGAAAGATGCACCTAAAGCTCCGGCGGCCGCGCCCTTCTTCCTGCCCACAGTTTCGGCACCCCAGCTGCAGTTCGACTTCTCGGACGTACAGAAGCAGCAAGACTCCGGCAAGCTTCTGGCTCATCCTGATTTTCAGAGTCTGACTCCTTTCGGGCAACTGCTTGAGAAGACGGCCGAAACAAATGACTTTATCGAAGCCGTGGAGAAGCTGAAAAGCATGGGACCAAGTGCCATTGATCTAGAGGTGCAGTCTCTGGCGTTCGACATGAGGTGCGCGGTACCGATGCTCCTACAGTTTCTCAAGATGATCAAGCACATGCTCAAGAGCAAGAAGGACTTTGAGCTCGCTCAGGCATACCTATCGCTTTTCCTGAAGTGTCACGGAACGATGCTGAGCGAAGAGCAGGAGCTGGCAGAGTTCCTGTCTGATTTCCAGAAACTACAACTCAAGAGCTGGAAGGTCATTCGAGAGAAGCTATTCTACAATCTCAGTGTTGTTCAACATCTGAAAAGGACGTAGAGAGAAAGAAAGGGGGGAAGTGTAAAAACTGTTTATATTGCTCTTTAACGTATTAGTGATGATAGTGTAAATAAACTGACAATCGGCCGGCCAAGTTGGTTGGTTCCATTTTTTAGGATTGTATTCGTACACATGCGAAGTCATATTTTTTATAATTTTAAGAATATATATAAATATATAAAATTGAAAAAAAGAACATATTTCTTTATGCCTTGGTTCTACTTGTCCTTTCTCTCTAGTTTTTGCTTTGCTACCATAAAAAAAAAAAAATTATGTGAAGAGAATATTGCTTAATATATGGAAAGGTATTATCTATAAAAAAATATATCAATTACTACTCTTGAAAAATGTTATTTTAGAACTTTATTATCAAAATTTACAAAAAGTACTTTTGCAAAATTACATTTTTCTCATAATTCGTTAGTTGTTAACAATTAAATTTGTTGTACAAAAGAAATACAAAATTAGTAACATGTATTATCATCTTGATGTATCTTATACAATACAAGAGTTAGTACAAAAAATATAAATGAGCATTCTCATAGTACAAGTTCATGTATAGATGAAAATTTGAATAAATATTGAAAAAATATAATACAACACAAAAATGTAGATCATTAAACTTTACTGTCTATGCTGTAAAATGCATGCTCATTTTTAAACAAAACATATTTGATCTATTCTCTATAAGTGAAAAATGGCTGTAGTTGATCCACAGTCATTGGAGGTAATGCTAGATCATCAATGTAATTCTTAAAATGGGCAACAATTCTATATAAACTACGCCTTACAGCAGAGCGAAGTGCAGTCAAAGTTTGCTTCAAAAATCTATCATCACTCATTGGCTTCCTAATTGAAATGTTCATCTTTTGTAGTTTATCCAATGACTGCTTGAGTTTTAGCAGCACTTCAATTATTTCAGGTAAATCCTTCTGTACAATTCCATATGGATCTTCATCCAAAGAAACTGCAGCCAGTGAAGAAATTGCATCTGTTGCCCAAACAACAGACTGTCCATTGTTGAGCACATACCTTAATTTATTTTCGAATTGCTCAGCAAATACGTAGGAGATCAGCCTTTTTGACAAGAGATAATTTATAATGTTTTTCTTTATATTTTTAAAATACTGTACAACAAAGTTTTCAGTTACAGTTTCTTTGCATTCCACAGTGTCTATGACAGGTGAAATATTAGTGGATTTAGGTGATACTAGACTTCTCATCTGATATGTGTAAGGTTTATCTATTACCTGAGCAGTCAATATTGGTACATTTTTCGTTATTAGAGGTACCTGGTCCTTTTGAGTTATGCAAGCAGAATTCAGACCATCAGAGAATTTCTTTATGAGAGATAAACTTTTTTCAACAACACTATTCCAATTATATGGGTGACCTCCAGGCTGACTCAGAGTAAAAAGCAGAGCTCTTCTTGATCTATCCTTTTGAGCAATCGTTACAAGATCTAAATAACCCAATTGTTGCAAAATTGGTATCTTCTCCATTGTCAGTGCATCAGCTAATGAAACTTTTGATTTTTCACTAAACTGCACAGCCTCAATATCAAATGGAATCCATTCTGTTAAATAGGCTTCAAAGAGCAAGTGCATACTTTGAATTATGAGAATGAAAAGCACTGCATGTAACCAAGCATAAAATATCAAAGACATGCTCAGTAGCCTCGAGATTTTGTCAAGAGGCATTTCCTCGATCAACAAAGAGAAGGGTGATGAGAATAAGTTTCTGCAGTATTGTCCAAAAACTGAGTAAAATCCAAGGAAATAAATCATGGGCCATATACCATCCAATAGTGCATTGGCAATCATAGTCTGAATTCCTCTTTTAACTTGAGATAACTTTGACTGAGGTATAATGGAGAACTGCAAATTTCTGGAGCCCATATAGCTAGAATTCATAAAGAAGTATAAACCAATCCAAAATCCTTCCAGCAGTAGAAAGTAATGCTCTTCAACCAAGCAGTAGCCTTGAAACTTCTCACAACTCCTGACAAGAGATCCAAATCTGCCACCTTCCACAGACAAGTGCAACCATGCGAGAACACCTCCCAGAAGTGTGTAGAGACTTCCCGCTAGTAGGTTGTGGGGTGTGAAGATGTGACAAAACTTTACAAATCGACTAGAGGCATATGCAACTGGATTTATGTAGTCCTTGCTGCAGATTATGCCTTGCAGAAATACAACCACAGAAAATACCAGAAAATAAGTCCACATTCTTAAACAAGTGACAACATTCCAAGTATTTTGTATCCATTCTAGTGGATGCGTTATCTTTAAATTGGTGACTAAGATCACAGCGCTCATCAAAATAAAGTGTACAACGATGCTAGAACCTATGGCAAAGAACATTCGTTGTACTAGGAGTTCCTTGCAATTTGTTTTGTTTGTTTCCACCGTTTTATTCATTATTGGTGTGTTTTTTTAGATATCTTGGCAAAATATCACAGCTTCTAAAAAGAAATTCTCTTTTACTCATCTTCCACTAACGTACAAGAGAAAAATAATTATTTTTGAAATTATAAACTTACTTATAGCCTGAAAACGTGATGGCCTTCAAAATATTTAAACAAGGCAGATGATCATTATTGACTATATCCTCCAGTGGTATATAATTATAACCTTCAAACATGTGGAAGATTCAAAACAGACTAAGCCGGCAACTGACATCGCGCCTTTGGCGGTTTTCTCATTCACGTGGTGCCATCTTTAGTTTTGCTAAACATTTATTTTTTGGAAATTCTTTTTATATTTTACAATCATATATAAGATATATCATGATCGATGTATATATAAAAAACAGACAATAAATTTTCTCTTATATATAAATGTTTTTTTTTTTTAATTTGGACAGAATATATTAAAAAAAAAAAGTTTTCGACAGTGCCACCTACTATTATTTATGCATTCTTGTATTTTGTAGGCTAGAAAAGTATATTTCGAATTATTTTTAACAACATTCTTGAATAATTTTTAAATATGGATTCTGATGAAGATATTTTTACCAGAGAGCTAATATTTGATAGCTGTGATATATGTTTGACCTTCTTACAAAAAAAGGTAGGCGATGTAAGTTGTGTCATTTGGGATGCAGCTTTGGTGCTTGCTAAATACCTTGACATAACTAGTCAAAAAAGTAAATGGTTAAAAGGAAAACAACTTTTGGAGCTTGGAGCAGGCTTAGGATGTGCTGGAATCACTGCAGCTTGTTTAGGGTACTTATCATCATCACTTGCTATATATTGCAATACTTCATTTTTTTTTTTTTTTTTAATTAAAATTGCAGTCTGTCAATAATATAACACACTTACAATATTTTCAGTGCTCATGTTGTTTTGACAGATTTGGAAAATGCATTACCAATGCTGGAAAAGAATATTAAGGCTAACGAAAAGCAGTGGAAATCTTTAGGGGGAGATGCAAAAGCTCAGGTTCTCAAATGGGGAAAAGAAATTGACTTGAATTTCAAACCTGAAATAATCCTTTTAACAGATTGTGTATATTATGAAGAGGTATATAGGTTCTTATTTTAGAATTTTAAAAGATGTTTATAAACTTAAATAATCATATAAATTTTACTTTCAGTCAGTCAAGCCACTTCTGGATACTATAGAAGTGCTTATTAATAACGAGGGAACCTATGCAATTCTATCACAAGAAGAAAGAGACACTCCAAAGCAAGTTACCGTCTGGAAAGAGTTTATAACAGAGTTGAATCAAAGATTTAAAGTTGAAAATATTCCACTAGCTGAACAACATCCAACTTATTCTTCTCCTGATATTCATTTGATGAAAATTTTTAAAAAATAAAGTTAAGATTGTTATTGTAAATAAAATTTTGTATTATTTTTAAAATGATCTTTTTTAAACTAATGAAGAAAATATTCCATTAATGTGTTAATCTATACATTACTTTATTACTTTAATATTTAATTAACTGTAAGTCTTAGAAATAAAAATTTTTAACATAGTCCTTTTCTTTCTTTTTTTTTATAAAAATTATAAATCAATTAGAAAATTAGTTACATATTTTCGCGTGACTGTTCTTGCAATTTAGCGTAACGTAGTTGCAGCGCTTGCTCCCTTTCTTTCTGGCGATTAACATCCTCCATGAGTGCTTCAAGCCTCCTAGGCAAAGCCGCCTCTTCTTGAGCTTGCAAAAATTTGAAAGTTGATAACTCTAGCTTAAGCTGCTCGATTTGCTCATTTAAATCATTGTATTGTTTGACTAGTACTTGAGCACGATTCTGAAATGTAAATAAAATATAATAAATTAACGATGTAAATAAACACCTTTTTTAATACAAAAGAAATAAATCCAAATACCTGATAGCCTCCTAACAAAACTTTCAACTTCTTCTCCATTTTCGCAGCTCTTTTTGCTTCAGCAGTCATATGCATCCGATTTTCTTCTAATTTTCTTTCATAAGCTTCTATCCTATCTTTCTTCGATGCTAGGGTAGCTCTTGTATATCTCTTCTGAGGTTCCAGATACAACACCTATAAAGCACATGTTATAATATGTAATTCAGACTTCATTACTTATATAAAAAAAAAAGATATACAATTAATACTAATTCTCATACCTGTGATAAACATTCTTCCCATACAGTGCTATAAGATTCCAAACTTAGCTCTCCATGAGCCATCCCTTCTTTGACCACAGACATTTCTTCTTGCAGTAGCAGCTTAGCCTGTGAACAACCCAACACAATTTAGTAAATTAGTGAATGACATATAAAAGTTTGCAAAACTTAAAAAATTATAACTTACAGATTCAAATTCCTCCTTTGAAACTTCCTCATAAGGATGTTGTTCTAAATAATTGTTAGCATAATTCATTATTGTCTGCGCACGTTTATGATTTGGTATAACAGGATTCATTAACGCGTCATACTGCATCATTGTAATCATTTCCTGTTTAATAAGTTCTTCTGCCTGAAAATTTTTAAATAGCAAATAAAAAATTTTATTTAAGATTATTTGCTTTGATGTTAATAAAATCTCTTACCCGTTGTAAATCGGTCAATGAAACTTCTGTCGATGGCCGTAGCACGTTCATGTTTACTTCGCTCGGCCGCGGAAGCGACCTTTGTATCACCTGTGATCGTTTGGCCAATTCTCTTTTTTCTGTAAAAAGCATACAAGAAAAGAAGTTTTAATCAATGGAATTTTTTTTCAGATTATACAAATATAATAAGAGTTTACTAACGTTGTTCTAGTAATTCTTGTTGAGATCTGGCGTCAATATCCGCCTGATCTTCGACGACATCTGTTGTTGTTGTGGTACCATCATCTTCGTTTATTTCTTCTTCTGGTACAACGATTTCGTAATCATTTTTCGGTGTCGGAAGTGTACTCAGGCCCGCGCGCAATTGGTCCTTTAATTGTTTTAGTTCCAACGGTGTCTGCGAAACTTCCATCGCTTCTTCTGGATTAATATTTAGTTTATCTCGGACTGGAGTCTGTCCGGGTAAAACTAAAGCATTCTGCTGCCTGACTGATCCTGGAGTACTGTCACTTCTTTGAGACTTAAACGGTGTAGCGAGAACCGTGTTTGGCGTGGCCACAGCATTTGGCGTAGGAACGACGCAACTGAAATCCGCATTACTTAGCGGAGTATTCAACCCACCTGCATAAATAATATATTTGAATTAATAAACTACATCAACTATGATTAATAATTAGTATGTAGATGAAAATTTGCTGAGTAGAAAACGTTTGTTTTAAGGTGAACCTTTTAATGGCGTGTCCACGTGCGTTAACGCCATAACGTTTTGAGCCTCTTGCAAAACTCGATCGACGGCAGCTGGCGTTCTTGGTGTCATTGCCGTATTCGGTGTCAAAGAATAATCTGCCAGTAAACTGTCGGATGCATTGTTTCCACCTTCGAGAACGATCTCTCGAGCCGCCTGGAAAATTAAATTAGCCAGTTATGATTGCGAGTCTATACCAAAATTTTTATACTTGAATATCAAAGTTTTATTTATATACCTCAGAAGCGCGGCCTAATTTTACGACTTGTTGCAGCTCCTTATCAGAAATTTGCGGCTCGGGTAGAACCAACTTGCTCCTTTTCTTCAGAGGTTCATTGTTGATCATACTCTCTGGTATATCGTTTTCTTTTCGTTGTTTCAATTTTTGTTTGTCTTTCTTTCTCTCAAGTTCCTCTTTTTCTTGCCAAGTAAGCTGATTCGTTGGCCTTAAATTTGAAAAGTCAGAGGCAAGAGGATCAATTTCTTCAGCAGAAGTATCGTAAAAACCCTGTGCCGGTTTCTTCTCAAATGGAATTTCCGTGTTATAATTGATCCCACGTTTTCTTTTGTTTTTCTGTTGTACTTGAATGCCAGCAGCTCTTAATTCACGCCGCTTTTGTAAGGCAGCAAGTCGTCGGGCTTCCTCTAACTGCTTTTCGCGAGCCTTTCGTTTGGCCTTCTTACCTTGAGTATTGGCCAATCTGGCTCTTGCCTCTGATAACATTTCAAGTTCATCTTCATCCATGTCTTTAGGATCTGGACGAGCAGGCTTTGTCTCTGGATTTGGATCTATTTCTCCAGGTTTCAACTTTCTCGGATCATCCACACTTTCATCTCCCTCTTCCTTTTTTTGAGCTTGATCCCTGTGAAAAATACAAAACCCATGAATATAGAAATACACAAAAGAATAGAATTTTGTACTAAATATAGCTCATTTCAAATATAAGATTAGAAGAAAGTACATACAGCAAATACTCATATCTTTCAAGGCATTGGGCAGCTGTTCTGCCAACAATAGGAGCAATGGTCCTCCACTGTGTCGGCATCAATTTCGCCAGATGAAGCAGCCTCTCATCCTCATCTCTGCTCCATTCTGTCTTCTTGATGCTTGGATCAAGCCACTCAAACCACCTGGCTTTACATTGTTTCGCCGATTTGCGATGTAAAAGGGACGCAATACGACTCCACTGGTTTTTGCCGTATTTCATTACGGCTGCCTTAAGAATTTCATCCTGAAAATATTTGTGAATATTTTATGATTCAGTTAGTACTAGTTTAAATTCAATAAGAGTTGTCCTTCTATAAACTTGTTTATAAACACATTTGACAACTCAAGAAACAGATCAGTTATAACTCTAGGTATTTTTTGAAAATAAAATTGCTTCCTACGGACAACAACTATGCATAACGTATGCCTTAGTTTTTCTTATTTGATGTTAGCAATTTTGATAAGCCGCCAAAGCTCAAAATTTTGAAACAATCAGAATAATGATATATAAAAAAGATGTAAAGTTTGAAGACAAAATAATACAAAGTCATCTCACACTATTGTTTTAATTTAATAGTAATAGAGTAAAAATACACAACTTTTAGGTTAGAAACTTACCTCTGTGTTGCGCCAGACGCCGCCCTTTATCATAATACGCGGCATTTTGATGGCTTTTTTGCAAAAACTTCAACTATATAAATTAATAGAATAAATTGTAATACACCTTATAATTATTAATCATTAATAAATCTCAAAAAAAAGATCACGATCTTAGATCGCCACGGCTGGTACATCAGCTTTGCTCTACAATACATTCAGCGACACCATCAGCCGACTTTGACGCAAGTGAAGTGAGATAAGGTATTAGAAAGTTTCAACCAATCAGCGTGGATTCGACATCCTGCATCAGGGATAGGTAAGTATTTGAAATTGAAATATGTTGTTTACAGTTGTGTACTAAGGCTAATAAACACACCGACCTTTGAAAGACGTTTAGAAGCTCGCAGTTCTCGCACTGTATGTACCTATACATTAACATACATTGGTACGTTACAGCTTGTGCTATCGAAAAAGTCTCGACGCTCAGCCTTTTGATCGAAACCTACTAAAAATAAGGTAATAGCTATAACGTTGATAAACTTTTTAATTGCGTTACTGTTGCGAAAATGGATCTACAAAGAGACAGTAGCATTGTCACCGGCAGTAACATAAATCATAGAACTTTTGGTGAAGAGGAGTTATGGAACTCTTTGCAGTCAACAGTATTAGCAGGAAATATTACAATCAACAATACTACATCTGATATAGAAACAAGAA
>UCOJ01000298.1:0-133491 GCA_900474305.1 Cecidostiba fungosa | reverse complement strand
CTTGAAACTCTGTAAAATGATAGACAATATCATACCGGAGGGCAACTATGTCCTGATTTTTCGTAATATTGTTGTTACTATTTGTTATAAGCAAATTACTCGTTTTTTTGTCTGCTATATTGTGGCGCGAAATTTGAATTTTTAATTGACTATGACATCCCGTTAAGCTTACTGTGTATTATAAATTATTGTGCATGTAGATAAAACTCTGGTCCACATAAAAGCCCAAGCGACCACAATTTTACCGTTTATTAAATAAAATAATAAAGCAAAAAGATAAAAAGCTGTTAGAGGTGAGAGACGGCGAGAAAGAAAGAAAATAAAAAGAAGCGTCGAAAGCTCATTCATCGGGTCGCGTAAAAGCTGAAAGAAAAAAAAAAATAGCCGAGAGCAAAGATGAGACTTTTGCCGCGCTCGCGCGCGCGCAAGATTATCTTGGGAGGCGCGCGCTAATTCGCCCGCACGCTGCAGCAGCAGCAGCAGCAGCGTCAAAGGCCAAGTGAATATCCATTCGCAGCAGCTGCAAAAAGCTGCCGGCGAGCTTTCGCGGAAATTGCAGCTATATACTAGATAAAAGTCTACGCTAAGCTGAACAAGTCGTGGACATTTCTATAGGCGCATATATACAGCAGAATTATTATAGATTATAAAAGAGGACCAACTTTCCTTTTATACCGCACAGACACTGTGCCCCGGCAGCTCTCTCTCTCCAATCGTCGAGACTGTCTTTCGCACGCAATGTGCTCGTTTTTCACACACACACTTGGCGCTTTATATAAGCGGCTATAAATTCTACTATTTCGCTGCTGAAATATAATTACTCTTATTTAAAGTCCCGCATGTCAAGAGCAAATCTTCATCGAGACATTTTTTTCTTTCTGCTCCGTCGCATATATTAATATATATGTATATTATATAGAGTATCATCGCAAAGAGAGATTCGAGCCATCACAGGATGACTAATTACAGTTTTAATTACTGGGGCTAACGCGGCAAGCTTTCGTATAATTAAAATCTCTTGCGCCTTTTACTACAAGCTGCGCAAGCATATTATATATACATAAAACCGCAGGAATACTTACTGGGCCACCTAGCTCTCTCGTCCTTCAGCGTTTAGTTTCAGTTTCAAATTTCAGAAACGCCTCTCATCTGCACGTATATATATACCTAATGTAGCTATGCTGCACTTGTATTTTTAACAAAAAAATAAGAAATGCTATATATACGGTTGACCAATTTTCGCCAATAATTTTGTATGGTTCATCATTAGGCAGCGACTCGCATCATATCTAGTCACGCCGAATTAATTAAAAAAGTTTCTTTCAATTACGCACGCGTGACTGCAGAGTTGCAGCTCATATAGACGGCGTGGTATTATTATCCTCGCGAGAATGCGATTAATAAATTATTGCGGGTATAAATAGAGAGCTGCAGCTATAGTTATGAAATCAGGGGCAGAGTGTATTTTAAGAATTGCCGAAAGTACCTATATCTGTGCTTGCAGGAATAACGACTAAAGTAGCTTTTTTCGAAACTTTTTTTATATCGAATTTCGCATGTTTGTATTTCTCGTCATATACAATCGAGTTTAATCGTGATAAATGTGTACAACACGTAAAATGAGCTGACTAGATAATATTGCATACACAATAGTATTAGATGTAGGTATACAGCTTACAGCTTCAAAGTTCGCGTACAATATTTAACTGCATACTTGCCGGAATAGCCGCTTAACATAACAGGTTTTGTCAGTTATAGCGTAAAAGCTCTTTAGGAAGAGACATTTCTAAGGCTTATAGTATATATACCATCGCGTTTGTATTGGTATTCGATGCCTTATATCAAATGAGCCAAAATGCTCCTTACGCATTGCTACAAAAACAAAAAAGTCGCATTATTCGGATAAGCCACGCGGATATAATGTGCATCAGCATCAAATATTGTAGCTATACATCTATATATAATATGTAGATTCAAGAGGGATTCGCGTCTTATTTATCAGAAAGCTTTTTTTCACGATCCCACGAGAGAGTCCATTTTCGCAGTCCCTTTTAGCTATGTATAGGTCCCGCAATAACTTTTCCATTCAATTGCAGCAGCAGCAGCAGTAGCCGCGGCGGTCTATTGGTGCGCATCTATATTGGCCGTGAGATCGAGCTGTGCAGTGTCGCAGCGACTCTCCCTCTCTAAGTGATGGAAGAGCGCACTGCCGGCGGCAATATAGCTGCTCAATGGGCAAATGGACGAAAAGGATTCAGACAGTTTAGTTGCATGGTTGAATAAATAAAGCGTGTTCTCTCTGAGCATCTATACTGTATATGGTACCCTCTTTTTATGTTAAATCTTATGGAGACAAAATAGTAAAAAATGCTTTAATTTATTTCACATGCATCTATACCATTATAATATTATGCGAGGAGAATCATGATCGAAATCATGTATTGCTGCATGGCATTTCCATGAATATAGCGATCCTGGGGGCTGCCGCATACGACATATTGAATTTGAAATCTATTTTACATTTGCGGATATATATATATATATAGTAATATATGGTAATACCGAGGAGGTATGCGTACCTGCGCAGTAAGTATCTATATATAACACTTGGCATATCGAGCATATAATATTGCCGCATCATTTTTGCCTCAGAATCAAAAGACACTAAAGATTAGCGCGCGCGATGGTATAATGATACCGCAACGTGTTTCTCAGTCTTTGTCGTTTGAGAGAGCTTTAGGCGAAATAATTAACGGCTTGAGTGAGTACGCAATATTCGCGAGACAATATACGCCGGCGATTGTCTGCATACAATAAGGCGAATCTCGGCTTCGAAGTGTCGTCGAAATCGCGCCGTTAAAAGCTCCCGCGCGATAACGACTCTCGCGCGTAGTAGTGTGTATATATATATAATATCCAAAGCTATATTATATATCTATAGGTACACATGCAGAGCTTGCTCGCAAGACTAAAGTAAAGGAGTAAAAAGGTGCGCAGAAGAAAAGTCGTTAAACTGGAAAGAGACTTAAAGCTACTACTAGTAACGATTACACCACGGAATAAGGGGAAATCCCCCTTTTCCTCGCGCTCGCGCCCAAATGAAAGCTCAAGCCACTAACGACCAACCAGTTGTAGAGAGAAAGAGAACTCGTAATTAACGAACGAGACGATTTGTAGTAATTAAGAAAATAATTCGTCCTCGCCGTCTCTCGGCTTTGCTTATTCCACTCTGCTTCTCGCGCGAAGGAGGGTCAGCTTTCTCTCTCTCTCAAAAATTGAGTGTATATATAGTATTTTTTCTTATTCTTCTTCAGAACAAGTTTAACTTGTCGTCTGTGACAATGACTTCCGATTGCGAGCAAGATAAAACTTGCGGGAGCAAAAGCTTTCTTTTCGTTTCTCTCTCAGAGTGCTCGAGAGATGAAATGAGATGAGTTGGAATTTTGTTGTGTGAGATGCGCGCAGTGATGTTTGATTCGCAACCGGCCGCATTTGAATTGGTAAGCTCTCGACATTTAAATGGCTGATTGTTGTCTATACATATTATACTGCTGCAGCTGCGGAGCGCAAGTCGACTAAACTTTGTCGGCGAGTCCTTCAATACTGATGATGATGCGCGCGGCGCAGCAAATCCACAACTATACATGCCGCTCTCGATCTGTGCTGTGTTATTATTATTATTATTGCAATTAGGCAAATTGAGCGCAACTCACTACAGCTACGTCGTCGTTATGCAAACTTTTATTTTAGCTCAAAAATATCTCGATTCGCAGATCTGTATACAATCGATAGATAGATAGATAGATAGATAGGCATTTTATATATAAAAGTTAATTTTACATCTTGCTCATGTATACTAAAAATCTTCATGTCACAGAGCTACGTTATCACATAATTCGCTTCGTTATTAACAGTCAAAGATTCATAATTTCAGTTCGTATCTCAGCTCGTAGCATTGCAGTAGTTTACTTTATAAAATACATATCGCGTCAATTTGTTAAAATTTTGAGCCGAAATAATACAACATGTTTGTAAAGGCTTTACGTATCACACAGTTAATATCACACAATAATCGCATAGCTTCGTGAACTATATGCTCGTCAGGTACATAAAAAATATATTTGTAGATATACCTAATAATGCAGCAGCGCAAGGAATTAGGCATCAATAAATTATTCCGACTTGTCTATTTAGTACCCGTTAATTAAGTTATACGTATCTATTTAATAATAATAATAATGATATTGTACATAGAGAGCGAGAGCCGCAAGCAACTCGCGAAACGTCAGTCGCAGGCGTCCGAACAATGCGAATATTACGATGCTGCAGATGCCAGCTCGTGCCAGATGCCGCGCGTGTGTTTAGACTGCGCCTATTATGCGCGCGAAGAGTAGAAAGCACGTGATGCACTGCATGCTCTCAATCGATCGTCCTTATTATATATACAATATTACAATTTTTTTTTTCATCAGTAATTCTTAGTACACACACACAAGTTTGTGGTTATAGCCAGTTCCTGAAATGTCTTGAAATGAAATGAGATACCACGCGGCAGTATTGCATCTCCCATCTCTACAAATATATATATATACCTACGCTCCCCGCGCGGGACACGCCACTGCAATTCTGCAATGTGTACAAATATAGCACATTTTTTTTTTTGCTCCAGTTTCCCCACTTACTTATATTTCCTAGCCGCTGCGAGAGAGAGAGAGAGAGAGCGGAGAAACTCTACCCTCTACTACTCATCATCTCGGCAAGCCTCATTTTGCTCGTGTCCCGCTTATTAAAAATCTCTCCCCCAGTCGGAAGATTGAAAAGTCGTCTTTTTTTTTCTTTTATCGTAAACTAAGCAAAGTCTATATAGAGTATATTTACAGCTTGGAGCTATTTGCAAATTCTCGGATCTTATCGGCCGGCGCCGCGCGCGCTCGCGCCGCTGTATTCAAATCGAATTACGCGCCGCGAAAAGCTGCAGTAGCTTAATATTGTTATAGTCGTTGCAAGCTGTTGCTGCCTCTGAAATGATAATGCCGTAAAAGGACTTGTGTTTCCAGCGATGACACGCGCGCAGCTACAGTAATAAAACGCAAGTGCAAAATAGTATATATAACTGATATGTCTCTCTCTCTCTCTTGTGCGTGATGCTCATAGCAAAGCTTTGCCGCCCGGCGCACACGTTGTGCACACATAGAGATAGCATATATATGCACAGTAGCCGGGAGAGAGAGAGAGAGTACGGATATTGCGACAGCGACACTTGCAGCGTCCTTAATGTATATGTATATCAAAGCACGAAAAGTCATTAAACAGCATGAAACTATACAATGGACCTGTGCGAAATTCAATCAACATAATTATTCGCAAAACACAATGAAAGCCGCACAACAATCCTGCGCATCGAATTTCCATGATATTTATATAGATGTATAGGTGTGTATACGCATAATAATGTAAACAGCGCTTTATTCAAATCTGGCATATTTACATGTAAATCCACGCCGCTCTGACGCGAGCGAATTGCCGCAGCAAATCCCTGTGACTTGCTCGACCTCATCCTTATATTGGAAGCTGTGTATATACCTATCGATAAAATGATTAGTCGCGCGCGTTCAGCCCGAAATCCTGTCTGTTTGAGTTTGCAGCAATTTTTCAGCATCGTGATTAAACGTATATCTGCGATAATGTGAACTATAGCTACTGTTGATGCGAGAGTCAGTCACGTGTTACATATACATATATTTGTGTACGTAAACACATATTTTTTAGTAGTCAACTTACATTTCCCGCTAACGAGCGTAGCGAGTCCAAGCGTTCCAAGAAGAGAGTAGTTGTATGGTCATTCCGAGCCGCTGAAGAACTGGCTAATACCTACTGCGGCCGCATCATCATCAGACTTGAAACACGGAGTTGCGCGCACTCCGGACAAAACTGCGAAAACACTTTATCTACTTTTGTTTTTACCGTACTTGCATACTCGCAATTCTTACATCAAAAAGCATTGCTTTCTTACAAGTTCTATCAGTTAGAGAAGAGAGCCGGCACAAGGACGTTGCGAAGGGTGCGCGAGTCGCGGCAAGACTGAGCAAAGCGAGATGTATGTGTATAAGAGAGAATACGGCTGAGCTGAGCCGGTGGCTGGCGAGTGGCGCCCCTCCAGCGGCGATATATATATATACCCCCCCGCACACGCCGCGCGCGCACCCCCGACGACCCGCGCTGCTGAATCGTCGAGGGGTTCTCTCTCTCTCTCTCTCTCTCGGCCTTTTGCTCTCGCGGAGAATGGAGACTATGGAGAAGCGGGACGCGCAGCTTGGAATCTCGGATGAATGAGCCGCGAGCTGCCACTACTCGCTTCTTCTCTTTGGCTCTTTGCAGTCGCTTCAATTATTTCGCTTGCAACTTGCGCGATTGGATCAAGATTTCTCGTGTAAAAACGAATTCCACCTTTCATGATTCACGGCGGCGCGGCGCTTGCTTGCTTGCTGTCAGCTTCTAAAATCGATTATCTACTCTTTTTGCGAAAATTTCATTACTATCTTGTTTGTATAGCTACTGTGTTCTGATGTCTTCTTTGTTTGCCTTTGTCTTCCGACGTGATCGGTCAACTATCCAATGGGTGTTACACGCATATACTAATATTAATATAAATGCACGTCCTACATATTAGGTATATATTATCCCTGCATATTATACGAAGAATAATGCATACTTTATTTTACGCAGCGCAAAAATCACGCTAATCGTGCATCCTCTAATGTAGATATACTTATGTTTTGTTTCTTTTTTTACCCTAATATGCATACACACACGCACTTTTTCTGATAACCATAAGTAATCAAGTAGGTATTTATATAGTTCTGCACCCACGTGCAAAACATTAGGTATCTGTATTACTCACCGTAGGTACGCAAATACATTATTATCTACATAATTAATTAGAAATTATCTTTACTAGTAGCTGTCATTTAGTTAAAATAAAAAATATAAAGCCAAAATTAATAAGGCCGAAAGAAAATATAGGGCTATATTTTTGCTGATTATACATCCAAAGATCAATGTTTTCAGAAAAGCTCGTACATAACCTTAATGGCGGCGATCGGCGAGAGCGAACGTGTCGAGTTGGAGCGTCAGGCAAGCCAGACAACGGAGATTCGAACATGACTAAGCATATTTATTGGGAAAGCATAAAACGCAGAGAAAAACTGCTCAAGCTAGATATTACTGGCGTCGGAACTTGAGACACTTTTTCGGAAGAAAAAGGATGGATGGTAAAAGATCTATGAAAATGGTAAGTTGAGTGCATACTCTTTTAATTATGTTCGATTTACTCTTCTTTATAAGTATACAAGTACCTATATAGATACGTCGGTAATGCACGATACAAATGACGCTATTCTTACTTTCTTTACACTGCACAAGTGTAATTGTGTGAGCAAATCAAAAACTTTTGCAAAATTGTTGACTTGCGTTTCATTTTTATTTTAGGATCCTTTATCGCCCGGACCTTGTCTTGACATAAGTGATGATGAGCTTGTCACAATTTCAGTGAGAGATTTAAATAGACAACTCAAGCAACGTGGATTATCGCGCGAAGAAATCATTCGTATGAAACAACGCAGACGAACTCTCAAGAATAGAGGTTACGCTGCAAGTTGTCGTATAAAGCGAATCGAGCAGAAGGATGAATTGGAATCTGAAAAGACACAAGAGTACAGAGACATGGAGGCTATGCAAGATGATAACAACAGAATGCGTGATGAAATAGAGTCATGGCATTCAAAGTATATGGCATTGAAAAAATTTGCTGCTGAGAAAAAAATTCACATTCCTCCAGAATTGGAAACCATATAACACTTTTTCTCAAATTTTAAACGTTTATTTTTACTCGAGTTTCATCTATGTGAACCAAGGTAGATGACTTTGTCTAATGCTTTTTTTTTTACCACGGATACTATGCTTTCTTACTCTTGCATAGACCGATTTGCTATTCAACGAGTGCACTTTAACTAGTAGATTCAAAATTCCAATGGACAAAGTCAGTTTGATTCATAGTCATTTACAATACTCTTAGTCAAGTTACTTTTAAGTTTAAGTATCTGTTGTTTACAACCTAAATTCTTAAGTAGTATTAAAGTAATCAACATTGTAGACTTTCTGAAATTTTTCTGTATTTTACATTAAATTTATTTATAAAAATAACAACATTGTATATTACAAGTATTTTATACAAAACTCTTGGTGATGTGTGTATTATGTAAATGACATGTTATCCTCAAAATGCAATAAATATATGAGTTGGCTAACTACGTAAACATTTATTGAATTACCTAGCAGTCTATATTTTTGTTTGTTAGTTAAATCACTAGGAAACACAAAATTCTCTGGAAAAGACATAAGTCTTGATACTTCCTTAGGTGTAAAGAATCTGAGTTTTAAATCGAGCAAAGTTTGCATCTGATCTTCAGATGATTCTCCACTCTGATTAATTTCTTCAAATTTTTTTTTAATTTCAAAATCTGAAGACGGAGATAAAACTGATCCTGTACCTTCAAAGTAATGACTATAAGCTTTTGTGAAGCAACATGAACCGTTTGATTCTGGTGTTCGAATATCCAAGACATTGCCTCTTTTCAAAAGTATTTTTTCAGGAATCAAAAAGTTTTGGTCCAGATCACTTTCTAAAATGTTTTTGATTTTGAAGCACTTTGCTTTATGCCTAGAGTTGTGTGTCTGATCTTCAAGTGGTAATGACATGTATCTATTTTCAGGCAAAAGTTTTAACACTTTTTCAGGGATCGAAGTTATCAAAGAAGGATCATCGAATATAAACTTCAGTCCTTTTCTTTTAGCTATCAAATAATATCTGTGTCTTGAATTTGGTATACCAAATTGACACGGACTAAGTATTAATTCCTTGTAATTAAATCCAGATTTCTTCAAGCATAGTATCACTTCATCCCTTGCCTGTGAACTTTCAAAACCTTTAACATTTTCCAAAAGAATATAATTTAAAGATTCAATGTGAGGAATAAGCTGCAAAATATGTAACAAAGATGAACATCTATTGTCATTGAAATCTTTTTTTAAACCTATTCTTGTAAAAGGTTGGCAAGGTGGACTCATGAGGATGCAATCAATACGTAATTTTAAAATTTCCTTCAAAGTAAAAGATTCAATGTTGCGACTAATGTTGATGGTCTCTGCAAAATTATGCTTGTACACTTTATTGGCAGTAGTATTTATATCGATTGAAGTAATGATTTTTCCTGTTACACCGCTTTCTGCAATCAATAATATGAGGACGATAAATTAAAGTTTTTACATTTCTAAATAAATAACAGTAAAACAAATATTTATTTACCTTGCAAAGCATAATGCATTCCACCAATTCCACTGTATAACTCTAAAACTCTCATTTTCAATGATGTTGTATAAGTAAGAGAAACAGAATAACAAAGAAACCAAGATTCAACGATTGTTGTGCTATTAAAAAATACTTGATTGTATGCCTATACCTTCAGGTATAGACAATAGAAAGAAATCAAAATACCCATTATCAAAGAAAGTCTATAAACATAAGTATGTTGTACGTCAATTTGTTTATATACATAAATATATACATCCCATTTCCAAAAAATATATTATAAGAATAAAATAAAAAAAGGAATAATTTAAAACAATTTAACAGACATCCATAGATGCTGTTACCTACATGACATCTAGGAAATCTCTGAGTCAAATCAAATCTAACCTATAGTCGCAAACATTATGACACATGCAGCGCGCGCGCCTCACGTAAGTTCGGTATATATGCGTATAGGTATTAGTGTTCTGTTCGTGTATTATAGTGGCATGTCCCGCAATGTCTCAATACCATGTATACCATAACAAAATTGACTGACCTAACTTGATCTCATAATATAAGTAGTCTTTGGGCTTCGTGTATATATACATACTTATTGAGAGAATATAAGCTGATATAAGTATCTTATAGGTATACGTGTTTGAGATGAGACGTCATACTCATCAACATTGCAGTGCAGTCCAATCGACAATCTGTGCTTATACTTATTCCAGGACAATGATAAGCTAATCACGATGACACTATAATATCTGCACAACCTTTGCCGTCAAAGCTTTGTATGTATTATACTGAATGATGAAAAATTTTCGTCACTAATAGTACTTATGTGTGCCAATCAAAGAGGATAATCTCCCTTTTAACCTACATGCACTGCATCTATTGTAGTAAATTTTAACGTCCAGTATCAGTGTCTTTCTTTATTATGCAGTGGAAATAGTTACTAGTTACAAAGCAATAAGTTATGAATTTCATCAAGTCACAGCTTTGAGGTCACCTTATCCAACATGTTTCGTAGTCGTAGCTGGTTTGGAGGTGGGCTCTGGAAGCCCAAAAATCCTCATTCCTTGGAACATCTCAAGTAAGCTCATATCATTGTGGTTTCTTTACTAAATTACATAATAACCCAATAACACTTTTTGTTCAGGTACCTATATAATGTCTTATCAAAAAATCAAACTGTATCTGAAAATAATAGAGGTTTGCTAGTGGAGACTTTAAGATCTATTGCTGAGATTTTAATTTGGGGCGATCAAAATGATAGCAGTGTTTTTGAGTGAGTTGAGACTTTCATCATTAAATACATTCTTTGTTAATGCATTGCCCTTTACAAACATTATTTTTGTATTTACAGCTTTTTTCTTGAAAAAAATATGTTGTCATTTTTTCTTCGAATAATGAAACAAAAATGTGGAAGTTATGTATGCGTTCAATTACTTCAAACTTTGAATATTTTGTTTGAAAACATTCGTAATGAAACCTCTCTATGTAAGTAAATCGAAATATATCTAGTACTTTGTTAGTAAGAGCATATTAAAACCTTCCTTGTGATTTCCAGATTATCTTCTAAGTAATAATCATGTAAATAGTATAATAGTTCACAAATTTGACTTCAGCGATGAAGAAGTGATGGCTTATTATATAAGTTTTCTCAAGACATTAAGTCTAAAACTTAACGCACACACAATTCACTTTTTCTATAATGAGGTAAACGAGGTATAATGTATTGAGTGTTTTATTCCTCTTTTCATGCAAAACTCCTTTCGTATATATATGCATGCTTTTTATTTTATAGTAATTTGTTAATATTACCATTTTTTGGTCATAGAATCATAAATTTATTCATTTATTTTTATGTACGGCATCCATTTCTTTTATATGTATTAGGTTGATGTTCTAGTAAATTCAGCTTTCTTTTGCTATGTTAAAATTTACATAAACAATGCTGCATTCAAACAACTGCTTCATTTAATATCCTAGGCTGATTTTAGGGATCATAATAAATTATTATAACCGTATGAAGCTGCATATATTCTTTACATATATAGCATTCTATTAATTTATTAAATATTTTTATATTTAAGCATACAAACGATTTTCCTCTCTACACTGAAGCTATAAAATTCTTCAACCACTCAGAAGGAATGGTGCGAATAGCTGTACGAACGCTAACATTAAATGTTTATCGTGTTGAAGATGCTTCCATGCTTACGTTTATTCGTGACAGAACTGCTGCTCCATATTTTAGTAATCTTGTTTGGTTTATTGGAAATCACATTATTGAGTTGGATACATGTGTCAGAAATGATGCTGAGTAAGTTAAATATATAAATGTTCAACATATTTATTATCATATCACCACATATTTTAAAGAAACATTCTTATCAATGTGAATTCAAATTTCCAGCCACCAAAGTCAAAACAGATTATCAGATTTGGTAGCAGAACACTTAGATCATTTACATTACTTAAATGATATTCTTTGTCTTAATATAGAAGATTTGAATAAAGTTCTATCGGAACATTTATTGCACAAACTTCTAGTTCCTTTATACGTGTATTCATTGACAAGACGAAAAGACTTATTGTGCCAAAATCATGTAAGTTTCAATTATGGTGATAATAACAATGACTAAAAAATAAAACTATATAATTGAACAATTTTGTTTATTTGTAGGAGGAAAGAAAGTATGTGAGTACAGTAGTAGCTCTCTTTCTATTATCTCAGGTGTTCTTAATTGTCTCCCATGGACCACTAGTACGAACTCTTGCTGCTGTCATTCTAAAGTCTAACATAAATATCATTAAAAACGGTGCAAGTAAAGTTTTAGAGGAATATGAAGACACAGTTTTTAGTGAAACTGTTGCCTTTTTACCTCCAAAAGAAAGCTTAGAAAAATCATTAGAAAATTTAAGCGATATGCAAAACGATTCACAAAAATTGGAGAATGTAGATGAAGAAAGTGAAGAGGAGAAAGAGAAAGAAGAAAATTCAGATAAAGATGATAATGAATTAGTCAATAAAGGAACTTTAGAAAAACAAAAAGAAAATTGGTATAGTACAGAAAAAGTCGATCCAAATGAACCAAGTGCTTCTTCTGAAACCGAATCTAGTCCTGTGAATTGTGAATTTGAGAAGAGAGATGTATCTAGCGAAACCATAGAAGATATCAAGCACCTAAGTGTTACAGATGAAGAAAAAGAACAGAGATTAGCCCTTGAAAGTCCTTTAGACACAACAGAAATTACAGCTGATCAAGAATGTTTATCAGATAAACCTTTTCTAGAAACCGTTTTAAATTCTTTATACTGTACAGAAAACGATTATGCAGCTCTGTTTGCATTATGCCTTCTCTATGCACTTGCTAATAATCAGGTGATTACTTGTGCTAACTAAATTGCTAAATTAATTATTTTTTTCAACTTTGCAACAACTTCTATTATAGATATTCCTATTTATTGTAGGGGGTGTATCCTGAAACTTTAGGTTTAGTATTAGCACCCACAAAGCATCCTAACAAGAGCCGATACAATGAAACATTAATTGATAGAATTATCCATATAATAACATTGAGTTGTCAAACAAGTAAGATTTTAATTTTTCACGTTAATGAATAATAAGACAAAAGTCTTGCATCAGAATAAATATTACTGATTATTTATATTTCGAATTAGATGCAAAAGTACGACTTGTAACGCTTGAATTAGCGATCAAGCTGTTAATACAACTAGTAATGTCTGACAATGAAAGCCTACTGCAGGATTGTCATTTAGCAGCTGTTGAAGCAGCCAAAGAGCAGAGTACTGCGCTTCTTCGAAATTTTTATAAGGTCAAGAAATGGAAAATTCGGATTAATAAATTTATAAATGCATGTTGCATGATGTACAAATAGTTATCCTTCCTCTTTTAAATAATAAATGAAGCATTAATTTATTTTTCCCTTTTGCAGAGTGAAGATATTTTTTTGGATATGTTTGAAGATGAATATAGCGAAATTCAAAAGAAGCCTTTGAAGGTGGAATGGCTTATGATGGATAGCAATATTTTGTTACCACCTACTGGAACTCCAATGACAGGCATTGAGTTCAGTAAAAGACTGCCTTGTGGAGAAGTTAGTATATTTTTTATACTTTAATTCCTTATGTTTTTTAATACAATCATGCTTGTTTGATCAATTAATTATTTTTGAAACTCAATTTTCAGGTGGAAAGAGCTCGTAGAGCAATTAGAGTGTTCTTCTTATTAAGAGAGTTATCTCTGACACTAAGCAATGAGGTTGAAACTCAGTTGCCTTTGACCGACCCCAGCAGCTGCGTCCAAGTAAACAATGTTCTTGATTTAAGTAAGTTAAAAATGATTATGAGTATATGTATTATTAGTGTAACTCAATATACAAGTAAAAAGATGAGCCACAATAATCTAATTTTCAGATAATAGCGACCTCATAGCATGTACAGTAGTTTGGAAAGATGGACAAAAAATACGTAGATTTTTGGTCATTGATTTTATTCAACTTATTCTTGTTGAGCCCGACACGCGAAAACTCGGTTGGGGTGTAGCAAAATTTGTTGGTTTCTTACAAGACATCGAGGTCGCCGGCGATAAGGATGATTCTCGCTGCTTGCACTTAACAATTCACAAGCCATTGAGCAGTAGCACAAGCAATCGTGTTCCTTTACTCTCTGCTAAATTCATATTTGATGATCATATTCGCTGCATGGCTGCAAAGCAAAGGTATGACATTCCCTTTTGAAATTTTTTATAATTCTAACATTCATATATATATGATTTTTTTCAGATTAACAAAGGGAAGAATAAGAGCAAGACAGAAAAAGATGAGTCGCATAGCAAGATTACTTGACATTACGACAACGGCTCCGCATTGTCCAACGCCGCCAAATTATGCTTTAAATTGTTTACGCAGTGAACGTAAGCAACATTTATAATTATATTTGTATTTGTGATATTTCAGTTTTAACATTAAATTTTTGTTTCTTCTAAATTTCCATTTTTTTTAATTTTTTTTTTTTGTAACATTTTCTCGTATACTAACCGCGTTGTGTATTTGTTTTTATCTTAAATTAATGAAGTTTTATCTGCTCGAAGGCACAGCGGGTCGCGGACAAAAAACGCCGAAGGAGCAGCAGCAACAGCAGCGGATGTTTACGGTAAATAAAGTTCCTGGATTCGGTGTGCAAATGCGTCGTGAGAGCTTGAATAAAGCAGCGGGTAGTTCGAGTTTTTCCGGATCGAGCTTAAAACGCGTGGACAAAAGTCCGGTGCGGACACGGGACAATTCGCCGAAAATGCCGCGACCGCGCAGCGAGGAAATACCCCTGGAGGATATGCGGCTACGCAAGACTTCGCTCACCTCCAACATGTCGAACTCTTCAGGTGCCTCGGATCATCATAGGGACATGACTGGTGTTGCGCAAATCTCGACGCCCAACAATGGGGCTGAAATTTCAACGAGAAAACGTGGCTCTGAGGAGACCTCATTCACTGAGAGGCAAATTCACGAGAGCCGGCCACGTAGAAAGGGCCAGGTTGAAACCGTCTGATTGTTTACTTCTCTAGTTGATTTACACTCATTGTCAGTCAGGTTCTTGTTAATCATCACAATTTGAGTTTTTACCTATGTACAATTATGTTCATTCTTATAGACTTGTTCGCTTTTTACACTTTTCTTGACTGATTTATACTCTGTTACTCTTACATATAAGATGCTGTGAGAAGCAATGGAGTTTGCGATGGAAATGAGTTCAGCAATTTTTACGTAGTTTTTGTTGTGATTAAATATATTTTTATTCGTTTATTGATTCAAAATGTCGATTCTTTTATTGTAACAGTTATTATGTACATACATACATAGTACGTGCACATAACTATAAAAACTTTCAGTGACAACATATCAGCTGTAAAATCATTTTATACCAAAAGAATTAGTTAATCAAATTCGTTGTTGGATTGCAAAATGAAAAATGTTACGTGTTAGAATAACCACTGGCTTGCAATCCAAGAATGCTGTGAACTGTATATAATTGATGTACTATAATCTTTGTAAAATTTAATCTTTATTTCCAGCAAGTAAAATGATGAAATATTTAATTTAACTAAATATAACTAAATTATGTATATACCGTGCATACGTATGTTATTTTAACTAATTAAAAAAAAAAAATGAAAGAAGTTTTTTTTATTATCTTTGAATTCCATGGCTGTACGAGAGCTGTAATTGGCTGTATGCTTATGTCTCTCGCAAGCAGCCAATACTAGCAGTTGTACACTAGAAATGATAGACACGGTGCGTGGAACTCAACGTGGATTGGCTGATGGCTCATAGACTGCGCGAACACGGGAAATGCGGGAAACCAAAACGCGCCAGCAGACCCACATGCCCACAGTAGGTATATAGGTATTATTTACGTCTAAACGTACCTACAAAATGTAGAAATGCGCGCGGGAATGCGGGAAATACGCGCGAAATAAGGTGAGGAAGCAACGTAAGATGCCATCAGCTAGCTTGTTATAGTTAGATTTACCGATACAAAACCTACCCTACCTATACGCAGGCATCAGTTGCTTACCGAAGCCCGAAACGTTGCTTGCTTATAATTATCAATTTATAAATAACCTGTTGCAGCTATAACTTCCGAAAATTTAATGCATCTTTTTTTGCTACATAAGTAAAAATTCCCGCGTCGTGATAGTTATTAGATACTCACTAACTTTACAACTCATCAAGTTGTATAAAATCAGTGAAAGAAAGAGAAGGAGGTTGGGGCGAGGGCGAAAAAATATCATCGATATAGGTTATGGATAATTTTTACAAAATAGAAAAGATCGGCGAGGGTACCTATGGAGTCGTTTACAAGGCCAAGGACAAAATCACGGGGAAGCTGGTGGCTCTCAAGAAGATTCGCCTCGAAACGTGAGTTTGTCTCTAAATTTTTAAATATTTATTGTTTTACCTTGATCGATTAAATTAATCCTAGCAATTTTGTTCACAATTATTCAAATGCATTCGTTAGTAACCCCCTTTCCAGTAACTGCATTACTCCATAATTATACCTTGCAGAAATTTCCTAACATAAACGGGCAGACAGGTACCTATTAACCATCTTTTTAGCACAAAAATACTTTGAATCAAATGATTTGTTACTAAGTCGATAACAAATTAATGGTTTATCTATATCTTCATTCGTGTATTAGTGCTTATGGGATTTGTGGAAGCCACGTTATTTTTGGATGAGTCGTAGCACCACACAATTCAGTTTGTCTTTAAGTTTTAAACTCTGTTTACCTTATCTGTTTAACTTTATTGCTACCTGCTGTAAGGTGTTAAGTTTACTGTCTTCTTATTTTAAAAAAATGAGCAAATACTAATCAGTCATGTGTTCAAACAATAGGGAAAGTGAAGGTGTACCATCAACTGCAATTAGAGAAATATCGTTGTTGAAAGAACTGACCCATGAAAACGTGATTCAGCTGCTTGATGTTGTACAAGGAGATAAATATCTTTATCTGGTTTTTGAATTTTTACAACAAGATCTCAAAAAATTATTGGATTCCTTAAAAACTGGTTTAAGCCCACAATTAGTCAAGGTAAGCTTCAAACAATAATACACGTAGATATAATTACTATAAAATCTATACATATTTAATTCTTTTTATAATCTTTTTTTACAGAGTTATTTATGGCAATTATTAAAAGCAATAGCTTTTTGTCATGTTAATCGTATCTTGCATAGGGATTTGAAGCCTCAAAACCTTTTAGTAGACCAAGAAGGTTATTTGAAATTAGCAGATTTCGGATTGGCCCGATCTTTTGGTGTACCAGTCAGAACGTTTACTCATGAAGTTGTAACCTTGTGGTATAGAGCACCTGAAATTCTTCTAGGCACTAAATTATACTCTACATCTGTTGATGTATGGAGTCTTGGCTGTATTTTTGCTGAAATGGTTACTAATTTTGTTTTTAAATAGTAATCTACTGTAGACGAATTTTACAATCAAATCAAATATTTATTATTTTTTATTTTTGATAGGCAACCAAAAGAGCACTGTTTCCAGGTGATTCAGAGATAGATCAACTATTCAGAATTTTTCGTACTCTGGGAACACCAGATGAAACTGTTTGGCCTGGTGTTACACAACTTCAAGACTACAAATCCATGTTTCCTCAGTGGGAGGCTAGAGATTTAGATGAGGTCGTTCCAATGTTTGACGATAAGGCCAAAGACTTGCTTGTGGTGAGTTGATACATTTTTTAAAAATAAAAATAAACTATGAATGAGGACAATGCTTATTAAAAAACATGTTTATTTAAATTCAGTATACTTGATTACTTTTTTTTACAACATTCTATAAATAATCATTACTTTTTAAAATTATATTGTTTAATACTTTTTTAGAAACTACTCATGTATGATCCTAATACGAGGATAACAGCAAAACAAGCACTAAGCCATTCATATTTTGAAGGAGTTAAATTGGTTCCTCCACCAATGCCAAAAAAGACTGAATAACAATATAGTGAAGTCCAAAGTAATGTCTAACTTTTGTATGAGTGTTTGCTGTTAAACCAACTACTAATTTAAGATACATGGGAACTGCGAGCATATGCTAAGGTGTTTTGTTCAAAATTCATATAAGAAATGCACATGATCTCATGGTGTGATTTTTAAATGAAAAAGCAACGACGACAAGTAAAAACAGACGCTACAATTTGTACATACGTAACGAACAATAATTAATTTGTAATTTTTGCAAGAGGACTGCAAAATATTTTTCTTCTTTCATCGACTTTTTGTATGGATATCTACTTTGTGAATTTAGAAGCGTGAGCAGTACTACTTTAATTTCGGTAAAATGACTTTGTTCTTTAGCGTCTCTTGTGTAGTATCGGCAGGCGTCGCATTTGGGAAAGCGGCAAGTGTTGGCAGTCGCAGGCCCTTCGGCGACTTAGGCGATTTTGGCTTCTCCGGATTACTGGGCTGCTTTACTCCGGAATTATCGGGAGATTTGGCGAGGCTAGAACGAACCGCTCGTGGAGTTACGGGAGTCGACGAGCCCAGAGGAGATTGGCTCCGAGTCGGTGTAGAAGGCGGTGGTTGCGGTGAGTCAAATGAGTCGACCTTCTCCAGCGATGATAGTCCGACCAGGCTATTTGGTCTCTGCGGTGTCATTGCCTGTTTTTGCGATACCAACATTATTTTGTTTGCCTCCAAAGTTACACAGATGAATTATGTCTAATTTTCACCAATATGTGGAAGTTAAGAAAGTTTACTTAATGAAGAGCTAGCAACTAGTCGTAAGAAACTATACAAACTATTTTTTCAAATGCGATCTTTTAAAATTTTGCTCTTATACTAATTAATAAAAATATACATCATTATTCAAAAATGACGTAGGAGATCGTGGATAATATCATTTTTATTAAATAGTATTTGTGGAAATTTAAATATCCTGTATAGATATATAATACAATAATTCTTTTTGCCAGCTCTTCCAATGCGCGAAATGATCATATATATATAGTTATGCAATATTTCAATTTATTTCCCGCGATTTCACTGCCAATAAAATATTCGCAAATGTAAATTAGTTTATCAAAGTATGTGAGTGTTCGTAATTTATCTATCAACGTCAATTATATATATGCAATCAATGCTGAAATTATTGATTAAATGTTAATAATGTATTTTTGTCATGTAACTTTAAGCATTCAAATTGAAATATGTCATGTTTACGCCAAGTGAAAAATTGTTAAAATATAAATTTTGGAAATTGTTTACACAATATAGACTGTTATTGCGATAAGCGGGAAAGCAAATACGTGCGCAAATTTGTATTTTGTATTATTATAATATTGTAGCAATTTACAATGTCAAATTTACCAAATCTTAAATTTATAATACACTTATTTATCTCTTTATATAAAATTGTTTTGTATTTTTTTAAAACCGTATATGTATTAGTAATATTTTAAGCAACGAACGAATAAAGTTGAAAATTAATCTCAGAAATTTTTAACTTTATTTTTTTATTGCATGACTGCTTTGTTGACTTAAAAAAAAGAGAAAGCTATAAAGAAATCAGTATTGAGAATATAGTAAATTTATTGCTAAAATAAAATACAGGGAAGGTTTTTTTCAGGTTAATAGAGTGGCTATGATTGACACAAGTATTAAAAAAGTGTATATATAAACAGTGTTTTAAGGAGTCTAAAATCAATTAAAAATTTGGATTCGCACCACAAAATACAGAAGAAAAAAAAGAACTAATTTTCTTATAACAAATAATAAAAAGCAAATGTTTTTTTTCTTCTGTATTTTTTGGCGCGAAAATTGAATTTTTAATTGTCATTGAGACCATTAAAAACATTTCCTTTTTTAAGCATTAATGGTCCTGCTGTAAAGAAATAATTATTAGTGCCATTTTACCTCTTTCTTAAATCTTGTTCATTTTGGTCTACGAAATCAGGAAGTTACATTTTGCGTCTTAAATTAATTATACTTGATCGGAAATAAAGAAAAAATTAAAGTAATTAAAAATTGATGATGCAAAATAAAGGTATATGTGACATATGGATAATATAAATAACTAATTACATTAATAAAAATAGTGCAAAAACTGACCTTGGTCGATTGCTTGAAGTAGTAGCAGTGTCTTGTGATGGTGTCGATGCATCAGCACATAGGTCAATTTTGTGATGAAAACGTGAAGGAACACGAAGTGCGATTTTTTAACAATCCAGAGGCTACCTCATTTAACTATTGCTACTATTTTATAAATAACACGATCGTTACATAAGACTCGGTAAAAGTATTGTCAATTAAAATTAATAGATTTTTACCGTTTACTTGAAAAAGAAGAACTTTATTTGTGAGAAATGAATATGAATTTTGTCAATAGTATACATTTTACATAACACAGTAACTAAGCAAATAAATAAAATAGTAATTTTCAAGCCTTATTTTCTACGATAGATATGACTGAAAAGATACAAATCAAAATATAGTTAATATGTATTAGATATACAATGAAAATGGGATTGAAGGAGGCGTAGGTGCAATGATAAGTGTATGTTCGATTTAAAAACAAAAATATTATTGTTTAATGGCTCTAGTAGTACAACTTGGTTTTTTTTGTCGCACGAGAAAAGTATATATGTTCGACACACTCGCAATGATTATTTGTCTCGACCAAATATATGAAGTGGTATGTGAATAAGTCGAGACAATGATGTACATATCTTATTCCTTTTGTATTACAATAATTGGTGCCTAATTAATATAATAGAATAGTAATAATCATAACGTATTTCAACAAGCAGCAAAGTGCGTGTATACAATAGTTTTGTTAATATTACTTGCACTCTAGGTATAAAAGCTGCAAGAGTTGTTTATATACGCTTATGAAAACTTGTGTTCTTTTTCTAAATCAAATGGCTTAAGTACATATAATATATATATATAATCGCAATGTTTTTTTCATTCAACAGGTGTAAGTAGTACGACTGATTGCTTAGGTCACATTGCATTCATTGTTCGCGCAATTGAAAAAAGAACAGATTTTGTGCTTTTTGTCTAAAATTCCATATACAATTACATGAATAATGTTACACAAGTCAATGAAATTCGATTTCTATACTCTATGATTATCGGCGATTTTATTCCTTGCAATGATCTTTTTTGCGCAAAGTTATACGAAATTGTAGAAATAAAGTCGCTCGAATATTGTTGATACGAAAGTGTTTTTTTTTTGTTCTTTAAAATTAAATATATATTTTAATTTTCGCTAATGTAGGCACACTCGCTCTCCTTCTATCTTTTCATTAAGAAAAATCGCAGTATAATATATTTGAGTGAGACGTAACGCTAACGTATATGTAGGTCTCATGTCAATTCATGAGTTAGCTAATTTTTCTTTGTTCTACGTAGTTTTATATGCTGTTTTCATAACATTTGTTTCATCACACTAAATAACAAAAAATGGCCGCTGTTTTGCAATGATCAGAAATTATAGAAAACAATCAATTATTTTAAATATTGTTAGAAACTATATAATGATAAGGCGCTATAAAATGCTTGTCTCACATAATATATTCGTCGAAATAAGTCCCTCATTATTATTGAAAACATAATAATAAGTCTATGCATGAATGTGGAATTTTCAAATATTATACACTCACGCGTTTATGAATGAAAATACAAGTACACATTGAACCTTTGTTTTTTAATTTATGAGGCGACCATTTTTTATTATCATTGTCAAATGTGCATTTGAATGTTATTCTTCATTGATTAATCAATCGTGAGTTGAAACTTTACTGCAATAATCTGGCATATTACTAGTTCAAAGCTCTCGTCTATTTACAGTAGTAATAATGACATATAGATTATCCATCTGTATAATATTTTTATTCGAACTACATTGAACAAGACATCTGCAATGAGAACTATAAATTACAATCGATTCAACCTTCCCTCTATTGTTCACATTAGTTATTAATAAAATGTTATATTGCATTATTATCATTATTTTTTGTTTATGCATATAAAAACTTATTTTTATATTATTTTTTTCAAATCTTATTGTGTTAACGTGTTGTAGACAAATGTAAAGTAAAATGCAAGCTTCTCTCTCTTTCTCGATTAGTATAATTCGAAATTCATATTAGGTAAATCAGTCGAAGGTGTAGAGGCGAATTTTTAAATACTTTCAGACTTTTACGTTCGTTTGCAAATAATAAAAACCAGTATATAGATATTAACGCATTTTTTTCATACATTCATAACTCGCACATCCTGTGTGTGTATGTGTAGATGTTTATAGCAATATAATAACGTATATTAGTGACTCGCTCTATTAGTTTTGATTCACAAGACGCTGTCAATTTGAGTAAGTCTTAACCATAACATAATTACATATGCGAGTTTAGTTTAAAAGCTCATTACAGTAGTTATTTCCTTTAGGACGATAAAAATAAAAATGCATACAACGCGTTAAAATTTGAGTGCAGCAAAAGTGGGAGTGGTTCAGGGCATCGCATTTTTTACGCGCGCAACTATATATTATCTGCGACCTGTAAATTATAGGCTTGTATACATACATACTACACATAGATGTATAGGACATACATATATATATACATATTATATGTCCGCACAGAGAGTTTATCGCGGGCAGCTGGAGTTTTTATATTCATCGCGCATGTCGTTTTTTTAATGTCATTTCATTACATATATATCCACGAGGCTGATGCATCTCGAAGGCTTAATAGTCCTCGCGTTGCGGCTTTAGGTCTTTTTTTCTTTTTATCAAATACATACACACACGCTATAGCTCTATTTTATAGGCGACTGCGCTTACAACTTATACATGCACTGCAGTCTGTATCAACAGTAATACGTTTTTATCATTTTTACGAAGGGTATAACATCGCGCGAAACTCTTCTCGTATTTTGTCAGACTGGCTCTTCTCGCAAGATAATAAGCTATACATTTACAGCCAACACTTACGGATCGTAGTCCTATAGCTATCATTTTTTTTATAAAACTTGCTACTCTAATGACTCGCCGCGCGCAATCGTCTCAATGTGTTTCGGTTTTCACGTGATGAATTGTTTTAACAATATTATGCCCAGTTTGTGTGTTTTGCATGCATCAATTATATTATAGTCTCGTTTCCTCTGGGGACAGATGCGCTAACTGATGGTTGCGTGGAGCAAAGTTATTCTGCTTAAGAGTAGAGATGTAAAAAACCCTGCGAATTTTGAAAAAAATTGTGAAGAAATGAGTGTCGTGTGTGTGTGTGTCAATAAGTCGGAATTTATAATAACGCGTCGAACAGGAAAATGGATGAAATATATACATATTCGTAGAATAATATCTGTTTATAATAGAAATTATATAGAATTTGGAACGAACAGATATTGAACGAATACGGGTATGTATATATTACGCATCTTCCAAATCGAACGCAGCCTATATAGATGCATGCGCGCGCACTATTCATGCATCAGTTTTTTGTTTTCCGCCATGTTTATAATATTATAGTAATTATACTATTTATATTGTGTTATACCAAGCGCGTAAAGTGGATTTTTTTAGACCGAGTGCGGATTTGTGGTCCTCGGTTTAAGAGTCCACTAGCTCTTGGTGCACACAATATTGTTTGTAAGACATAGAGTTGCCCAGTATGAATAGCTCCCCAGTATGGTTATTTTTGCATTATTCCAGCTGTAGCAACAATATAAATATAGTATTACAAAACAAATGAGTAAAATAATGAAAATTTTGTGACCGAATATAATGCCGAGTCTGAGAGATATTCGCGAGTTTCACCTTTTTGCACTTATTTTGCGAAAAACGATTGTACTGCATAGGCCATCAACTCTGGGCAATTTTCATACTACATACGTTGGTTTAGACGCGTTCATTTTTTTTTTCAATTAGATATAGAAAGTAATACGTTACATGATTGTTTTAAAGTGTGCAAAATAAAAATCTGTATAATTTGTGTAACCACATATTACACTGGGCAACTCTCCCTTATCGATTTTCAAGATTTACTTAATTTCAGAGCGGAGCGGACAAAAAAGGAACCTGTTTTCTCAAGAAAGAAAGCAGTTTAGGCGCAGTAGTTAAAAGTTCTTTATATATTACGTGTCGTGCATATATAAAAATTATAAAGTGTACCTTCGGCTGCTCGGCAGGGTGTCGGGGATGTTAACGCGTTTTTATAGAAAAAAAGTCAGTCGGATGAATAGTAGTAGTAGTAGTAGGTGGCATTAGTAGTAGTAGTAGTTGTTGTTGCTGTAGTCGTAGTTGGGTGCAGGTAATAGATAGAGTAGAGATCGCCGAAGAACTGACGGGGCTGCTGTCGAATACGGCTGCGGCTGCGTTGAAAGATTTTAACACTCCTGGTTGAGGTTTTCGTCCGAGATGGGAAGTCCGTTCTTGTCCGAGATACTGCCTGCGCCGGATGGTATCGGACTCTGCGACACACAACAGACAAACACACGCCTTTTTCTTTTTTCTTCATGTTACTAGGTGTAATTTCCCAGCTTATTGCTATATATTCGGCGGCGGCGGCGGTAGGTTTCTCAGATTTTTAACGCTATATATCTATATATATATATTTTTTTAACGCTCATATGTATGGGGCACACTGCGCACACGCACTGCACGTCATGTGCGATATGATGCGGAAATGAAATAAAAATCGTGCTGTGAGCGTTTGCAGTGAAGCTCTCAAACTATATATAGAGAAATACGTAGGTGTATATAGCGCTGCGATATCATCAGCATTGTAAGCGAACTAAGCTATATTCACAAGATAATATATATTCTTCATTTTGATCTCCGATCGATGAAAATTTAATGAAAATTTATTGCAGAAAAATACGTGATATGATAATGATAAGTATAATATGGATGCACGTACCTGAGAACCGCTGCCGCTGACGCTGCCTACGTTCGAGGAGGACGTCTGGCGCAGATAGGTCTTGTCGTCGAAGATCTTTTTGTCTCCGCCGCCAGGCTTGTGCTTCACGTTGTCCAAAGAGCCAATTTTGCTTTCCGCCTTGATCTCGATCTTCTGCGTTTCGATCTGCGAAAAAAAAAATTCTACATTTTGCATTTGCCAAAAAGACAAAGATTTTGCAGCCCAGTATAGTTTTCACTTTTGTTATTTTATTATTGTACTAAATATTGCTATGTAACATGTGTCACACCTAATATATATTTATAATCCTATAAATTATACCGTCATATACTTGTATAGAATTCAAATATAATGTATATATCCATGCACGAGTAGAGGAAACTATTCCACGAGCATTTTCACAGACAATAATTATAATTATAAAAATGGCTACATGCGCATTGCCGCGCGCACTTGTGGCTCGTATTTTATAAATAATAGTCAAGTAACATTTAAATATACTTACTGTTCTAATTTTCGTCTCGCATACGGATAAGGTCGAATTATAAGCGGAGAGGCGGGGTTGCGGTAAGAAAAAAATGTATGATGGTTGTATATATAGCGACTTGATGATACTGACTGACGCGTTGAATTTAATACAATATATATACCGATACTAATATTATACGGTACGCAGTATAGGTGAAAAGCCTTCGTTTACCATTGCATATAGGTATGTATTATATGATACGCCTCGCAAGCTTCGGGCTCGAATTTCGAGGAAGCCTTTCGACGTCTCTGCAGCGATTCGATTTTGCAAAAGAGCTTTGTAATGAGATTTGCGATATAAAAATGCGAAAAAAGCGGGAGTGCATATATATATACCGGTGAGTGTATTATTTATGATTTTTTACATGAGTTGATGATGCTTATATTCAAACACAAATTATATGGTATACTATCCATATATATAACTTATATATGGTGGATGGATACAACTTTCATACAAGTTTTGTACTTACGTTGTTCGCGGTGTCCTGGGGCGTTTTCGGTGGCGTTGCTGTCGACTAAACACCAAAGAAAACAAAACAATAATGACGTGTTAATTTAGAATTAATGACATCCAAACGCGCCACATGCGTGAGTTTGACAATCAATGCTCGAGCTCATCTTCGTAAACTCACTAACTATATATATATATATATATACTGTCTGTTCTGAAAATCAGTTCAATTTGATATTTAGCAGTTTTTCCAATCGAAGCACGACTCCAGTAAGAAAGACAGTCTACTTTCGTCAGTTCATAAGTCATTCGCACGATAGAAATAATAACAAAGCTTTCGTCGTGCTTCGATTGTATTGTGTATATATTAATTGAAGCATGCGAACAATAAAAATTAAATTTATCACATGTCATCTGGTAATTACGATATATGCGTATACTCTACGAGTGTAAAATGAATGTAAAATCATGTTAGTGTATTATATATTATCGTCGTTAGTTAAAAATCGTTGTTATTAAATTTTGTAAAAAATTGCGCTAACAATAAACGTATTAGCATCGAAAGCAGCGGTGTGCAAAGATTAAGTTGACAAGTACTATCGCATATATGCGGCTATACTATGTATTGATGGTAGGGTATGTATTAGTTTGAAAAATATCATTCGTTCGATTGAAAAATTAGATATGCTGAGTTATCGCATACAATTATTAGTAATATAAAGTAAAGCATATATATTTGAAATACAAAATTATATGAGATGGAATGTTTCACCTACTGTACGTCACAAGTCATGCTTTAAAATCTGCCGGTCCTAAAAGTCGAGAGCTAGTATCAATATAATAATCATAACAGGACATCGAGAGACAGATATAAAGAAGAGAAAATAATATGTATATATTGTCAGGGGTCACTGCATTCTGACACGACACTACTAGTAGTAAATACGTATGCGAAATGAATGAGAGATAGATATCCAGCCGTACTGGCATACGATGCACAAGATGATGATGATGAGTAATTTGTCGTTAAAAAAAAAAAAAAAAAAAAATTCAATGGCATACCTTGATGGTACCACCGCCAGGCACGTGTTTGGCATTATCCTTCGATCCGACTTTCGGCTTGGCCTTGTCCTTGAAATCAAGCTTGACTGTCTCAATTTTTTTGTCACCACCACCGGGTTTATACGCGGCGTTTTCCAACGAGCCGATTTTCGGCTTTGCGTTCCACTGAAGCTTCACCTGCTGAATCTGCGCGTGACAACATATACCCCAATAAATATATAACCTATATATAAAGAACTACACGTTGTGTATCGTCGTAATATTACTTTTTTATCACCACCACTGGGCGTGTACTTGTCGTTTTTCGCAGCAATCTTAGGCTGTGCTTTGCTGAAATCGAGCTTTCTGTTTTCTATCTTGACTTTGCCGCCACCCGGTTTGTAGGTCGTGTTGTCGAGCGAACCGATTTTCGATCGGACCGCTTTCAAGTTTGGCGAGGGAGCTGCGCCCACCTGGACTTTGTTCATGGGAACTTCTGCAGGAGTTGGGAATATATTATCGTGTCGGCGGTTGATGTACGTAATGTTGTCAAGTTACTTACTTTTCTTCTCCGAAGCCGTCGAGGGCGCTGCGCTACTTGCCGAGTCGGGTGTTCTCGGTAGGGATTTGACGGATTTGCTGGGCGATTTGATGGGTGAACTGGCCACCGATCTCTTGTCGCCATCGCGGGATTTTTTCGTCGGTGAGCCTGCTTGCAGACCGTTGGACTTGTGTCCTGCAGCCTGTGTGTAAGCGGCCGAGTGTAATCATTAAGTTATAATATATGTACACATGTGTGTATCTGTGGCTTTCAGGAATAACGAGTAAAGTGACTTTTTTTTATATCGAATTTTGTATGTTTTTGTGACCCCTTTTCACTAGAAAATCAGTAAAAGTTTTCAAATGCACACCTTGAAAGTGGTAGACAACCACTTAACATGACAGTTTTGTCAGCTATAGCTTTTAAGAGGAAGAGCCAATTTTAAGGCTTGTCAAATGAGCCAATGCTCAGACTTTATCATTACTGCGACACGACAAAGTCACACTCAAGTCATTATTCCCGTAAGCCACAGAATTAAGAGTATATCTCATAATAACTCACCTCTCTGCGCTGCGTCGACTCGTCGACTCCGCTGTCGTTTTCAGCATCTGTCGATAAGAATAATAATTAACAACGACAGTTCTACATACAAAAATCCATTTTTATTTTGCCGCCGAGGATGATTACAGTGTTATTATTATCATGACAAAAAGGCAAGGATCTGATGGAAAAGGACCTGTTTTCGTCGTGGGCGGGGATCCCGACTGCTCATCGGCGGCCTCATCTTTGCGTTCCGTCTCTCGTTTCTCGTCAGCGAAGGTCGCGCGCTTCTTGACGCCCGTCGTCGTCGGCGAGGACAAAGACTTGCGTTGGCCATCATCGAAGCCCTTGATGCTCGCGTCGTCGCCACCGCCAGTAGTAACCGGTAAGTTACTCTCTACCGGTTGCAGCAGGTTTTTCGCGTTCTTCGGCTCTTCGACGGTATTAGCCTCGGGTTCGTCGTTGCTCTTGGGCTTATTAGACTCGTCGCCAGTACTTCGTACCGAAGCACTAGACGCCGGACGTGCCTCAGCCTCTGACATTCTGTCGATGCTCATCTGGGCTCGAAGTTGCTGCTGCTGCTGCTGCGGATTATTGATGACAGGACGCACGGGAGGAGGTCCTCTGACGATTGGCGGAGCAAAAGGCACTCGGTTGGGAAATCCCTGCGGATTGAATGGCTGCTGGGGCGGAGGTCTGACTCCCGGAGGCAGCGGCTGTCCGGCAGCAGCTGCAGGAGGCGGGAACCGAACCGGCGGTCCACCTGGTGGACCTGCGGTACCCGGTGGATGAGGTGGTCTCCCGAAGAAGACGACGTTCCGGGGAGGCGGCGGTCGTTGACCCCCTGGTGCGTATCCCGAGGGTGGCGGCTGTGGCCTTGGTCCTCCTGGAGGAGGACCACCCTGGCTCAGCAATTGGGACCGGCTGTCCAGGTGTCGGAGAACTGGCGGCTGTGGAAACCTGAACGAACCTCCTCCCGCTACTCCATCGGTTGGCCCGGCGTTGTTTGCGTTTGGGAAGCGGGGACCCTGCGGCTGCTGCTGCTGCTGAGGTGACTCTCATGTTATAGTATTCCAAAAAAGCCATGTTATATCTTAAGAAAATTGTCGTATACGTAGGCCTCGCGCATCGATCGACTGGGTATGTATATTGGGGAGAGAAAACGAGAGGATGCAGTCGTACCTGCCACCGATTTGTGTGTATCACAATATGTATATACTTCTGGCAGCAGCAAATCGATCACGGGAATTCCCATGTCGATATTCTACTTTTGCCCGGTGCGCGCGAGTTTGACCTATATTACTTATATATGATGGTTCTTATGCAAAGTAGTTGTATATACGCTTACCAATACCATGGGAACGTTTTGGCCGGCTGCAAGCTCGTCAGGGGCTCGCGGACGAGTCTGCTGCGAGTCCATGACTTTTTTTGGACTTGGTGCGTTCCGCGACTACACGTATAGGCTCGTATAATGTATTATACATACAGCACGCCTGTTGCGTATAGATGCGCAAAACTGCTGCAACATTATATATTCAGTCTTTTTCATTAAAATCGCCCTTCTTTTACACTTTTTCCTCATTATATATACGTGATTCGTGAGTCGACAGCTATATATTAATGCGTTGAGAGAATCGTGTGAGAAGAAGAGCTACAGCTACTTATGCATTCTACGATTTCTTTTCTACGATGATTGCAGATAATGATGTACGTATAAAAAAGGGATAATTTATTACTCGTGTGTCACGCGCTGCAGCGCAAACGACTCATAAAAACTAAAGCTAAAAAATTGTCTACAGCCAGTTCGTCATCGAGCGAATAGTCGCATATCCATATTATGTGCATAGGTGTGCAGACCCTAAACAGGCAAGCTCGCGCGTGATGAACGCAGACGATAAGCGCTCGCTCGACTGTCGCTTCCGATCCGTATAGTGATAAGCCGATGAAAAAAAAGCGCACATCCTATATACTTTCTTATCCGAGCATTTAGAACTGAATATATATACACACACACACACAAAGTGATTGCAAGTAGTAAGAGTCGGGCTTGAGTCAGGCGGAAATTTGGTGCGTGGTACTGGCGTATACTCGTGTTCTGAGATTCACTCGATTTTTGGCCCAATTCCTTTATGTCTAATCGATCACACTCTGACAGCACGAGTATCACCCAGTTATATAGCCTCTACTCACGCGTATATGCGTGATCCGATTTTCCCTTCTGACTAATATATATATAGATATATAAGTGACCTATAAATTATATCCGCGAGCTTTATAAACAACAATATATTATGTGCAGTCAATTAAAGTTTCAACTGCACTTGGCCGCGAGTATAGACTAATAGCGTGTGCAGGTATATTATACAATATATAAGTTTCGGCGAGCAACTAAAACTGCACTTGAAATGGAAAATAGCTGCAGTAGGAAAGATCGAGTATATATCAAAGATGATTGAATAAAAAGAATAAGTACATAAACTACTCGTACAAAGAAGAGTCCAGCAGCACAGGAGAGAAAGAGAGAGAAAGAGAGTGAGCACATTTTCCGTAGCTGTTTAATCGATATCGAGGTACACATTCTACGTCCTACGTGTCGCGACTTGAAATACTTTGTCAAGTCATTGATGCTCTATTGTGTTATAGTGGTATGGTATTGGTACAGACGATATATAGTGCTCTTTGCTTATATATTGGCAGAAGGATTTTTTGCAAAGTGCGTTATTAGCATAACTTTTTCTCAAATCCAGAGAACAACAAGATCTACAAGCCTAACCGATCGATGTCGAGCTGCTACTTCTAACCCTCCCCTGCAATATAACAACTCTGGATTGTCGAAAAAGAAAATGCACCTGTGCGGTTGACGATCAGACACTGTGCGAGTGCGACAATTATATATATATATATATGTATCTCATAGGTATCTTACCCAGCTGACGATTCTACAAGATCAGAGTATTGGAAATAAAAGAGTGAAAGTGTGCGGGCGAGCAGGAGGTCGGCATTCAACTGAGGCTACTATAGGCCTATGCTTTTCTCGCTCCTTTCTCACTTCTGGGCTTTCCTGCGCGCGCGCGAGCTGCAGCTCTACACGCGACAGGCTTTATATCAGCTCGAATGTATATACACGCAGTCTCCGGCACAATTGGCCGGGCCAACAACAAGACTATAACTTGAATATGTAAGCCTCACCTATACAAACTTTGTCGCTCTTATACTGGAGAGATCGATCGTCGAAGAAAGAAAAAAAAAATAAAAACTGTGTTGGAGTAGAGCATATTAGGCGCTTGTAGGGCTTGTATACTTGTCGCTTCTTCTTCTTCGTCTTCTTCTTCTTCTTCTTCTTCGAGCGTCAGTATATATACAGTGACATAATTTAGGACGAAGCCCGCGTGAATCGCGGCTTAATCCTTTATCGATCGGCATGAGGTATAGTGCTTGTATATATATATGCGCATATATATATGTATACGCGAACGCTTACCCCATCACGCGATTAATTTCATTACTTTTTAAAATTCAGAGCTTGCGCGCTCTCGAGTGTAGTCGGCAATGTAGCGTTTTGTATATTCTCTCTGTGCTATCGACGTACGGTCGTAGGAAAAATAGTACTTTGCCGCCAGGTGGATCTTCGCTGTAGTATATATATATATATATATATATTGGTGTATCAGAAAAGAGGAAGAAGAAGAAGAAGAAGAAGAAGCTAATGTCAAAGCTGACGGACTGAAGCCCTGCAAGGGGGATATAGAGTGTCGCTTTTCACGGGGGTGGTTATATAGCAAGCGATACTCGTGAATAATAATATATGTATATATAATAGTGCGTGTGTATGTATACAAGGAGCGTCGGCGATTTGGACCATTAGCCGGCCGCGCGTAACGCGATACATCTATATATAAGTATGATGCGAAGAGAGCGCGTGTCTCTGCAATCGGTTACGCCGATTGGAGACTGCATGGAGAGCCGCGCCTATGTAGCTCCTTTCTTATACGAAAGAAAGCGATTGTATCAGTCATGCTTATTAATCTTAATGCATCTGTATATATACTTTCTTCTCTCGACGTATATAGCCGCTCTGATGATGCATATTTCCGCCGGGCGTCTATATATACAGCTATTATAATTACAAGTATATTGCCTCTATACTGCATCATATAATATAGCCGCAAGGTCGCCGGCATTGCATAATATATATGCTCGCCGGCGAGTCTCTCTCTCGCGACACTGATTCACAGATGCGGCGAAATAGACTCTCTCACGCATACGCACGTAAAAGCAGAGAGCTCTTCTCTCGCAGCAGCTACTCGATCGATATATACACACTGCGCTGCATTTTCGTCTTCTTTCTTTCGTGAGAATAAAAAGAGGAGCAGTATTAAGTGGGATTACATATACGAAAATTAAATTGTCGTTATGCAGCAGCGGATATAGTTTGATCGATATGTATGCCGCCGCTGCAGCAGCGCTACGGGACTAATTATGCATCGCACGCATATATACTTTATGTAACATCTTAATTCCTTACACGCCTTTTCCATCATATATAAAAGAGCTATAGGAGCGTTTGTCTATACATATACTATTTTCACGCAAATCCCTAACGATTAATCGTGCGTCTGACCGCACTCGGTCCGCATCTACTTGCGCTTGGTCTCATCAAACGCATAGTTGCTGCTGGAAGTATACGAGAAAATATCAATAAAGTCACACACAGGCGTGGCATCGCCAGCGACGGCGGCGCAACAGATATACTACAACGCACTTTAATGCGCATAAATATATATACAGACGCTCGGACACCACCTGCATAATATATACTGGACACAACATATACATTATATGCGCTGATGGGGATTGACTGAGGGGCGCGCGCGAGTAGATATAAACAAAGTGGACGGATAACGAGAGAGAGAGAGAGAGAGAGAGAGCGTAGATTGCGCAATAGATGCTTTGGCGCGGCCGACTATGATATGCAGTTTTCTGTTTTATCCAACAGCTATATACTGTATAGAGATTTCCAGAATCTTCATCGATCCGGTCTGCGGATGCTGCGCGTGGAGCACACCATAGCAGTAGTAGCTTTCTCAATACGGCTTCAGGGTATTATAAGGATGGTTGACACGAAAGGCGGAAATAAAGGAATTGGTCGTATAGAGGAATTTGAAATAATCGCACCTGTTTGCGGCGAGTGATGCGAGCTGGCAAGTCTCGCAGCGGCTTCCCCGAGTTTCTGCTGCACGTCCGTCATCTTTTGTGTATTATATATTATTGGCAGTTTCAACGACACACACTTTCACACCGGATCTGATGCTGTGCGGGGAAAAAAAGCTCTCGGACGCGCGGCTACTTTCTCGACGAGCGCCCGCGCGCGCGCGCGCAACACCGACGCGATATATATACTTAATATTTGCGCGACTGACGATCGCAGCTAACTAACTAGTGCAGCTTGGATGTATATTATTATATGGACCTATACGCACGTATAACCGGGCTACTGGCACTCGCCGCGACTGTTCCTGAAACTCGGCCAGTCAGCCAGCTTCTGCTGCAGAGCAGACGGACGAGAGAGAGAGCGCGCGCGCGCGCGCCTTTTCTCTATACTACTCCTCTCCGCTCAGCCCCTTCGTCACCCCTCTTCTGCAGCAGCGGCGGCGGCGTATTTTCAGATGATACGCATCTGTCGCTTGAAATTTTGGAGTTGGATTATTTTTGAGATTATTGTTGTTGGATATGTGCGTTATGGGAGAGGGTGTATCTGTTGATGATCGATAATTCTTTATGTGCGCGATGTGTAATATTTTTCAAAAATTCTGTACTCGATCGATCCTCATTACCGGCTGTTATACTGATATGCGCGTCAAGAGATCCGCCTTACCGGCATCGAGCGCGCAAAATCATGTAATGATAATATAGCTGTGCTAGGGTTATATATACTCGGTGGGTCCGGAATGTTTCGTTTTTAAACTTTTGGAGTAGAATAATTTCCAGTGATTTGTCCGCACTGATACTTTTTGCGTTCATATGATTTTCTTAATAATCGATTGACTATATTTTCTGCGCATTGCTTAATTTAGTTGAATACTTACGAGGAAATTTTATGAACAAAATGGTCCGGACAAAATGGTAACCCAATGTGATAAGCATGATCACTCAATTTTGAATGACCGCGAAGTTATATAACCGGGTAGGAAAGGTGTTGATCCTTTTTGAAAATTTGCCACTTGCGGGCGGGAATAATTTTTGGCACACAATTATTGGTTCCACCAGTCGTGCAATTACTTGAGTATATATATATTGATGCGTGTGTCTAGACAGCGCACGCAACAGCTATAATACATGCTCACTTTAATGCTTTCATGGAGTAGTATATACAATTATCAACAATGAATATACTGCTTAAAAGTAATGCTTAGGTTTTATCAAGTTTTATTATAAACATTGGTAAATATTTAGTGCACAATTTTTTCTTTCTAATATTAAACCTCGATAGTAATAATGTAATAATAGTAACAATAATAGTAACAATAATAATAACAACAAGATATTGCAAATGAAAAAAAATTGTCAAATTCAAGTTTGGCATGTCATCGTATATATAATTTCTCTTGAATTTTGCAGTTATTCCACGATGAAACGCTCTATTTTGTTGGCTCTGCTTTCCGCAGGAATCCATCCAGGATGACGAAACAATGATCCCCGAATTGCCGCGCTTGTCGAATGTTCCTTTTTTTTCTCTCTCTCTCTCAAAGAAGTGTAAGTAAACGTATAAATGTACGTTGCAATTGAAATCTGATCTTTCCATGCTTCTTCTCGCCTGCTATTTATTCCGCGGCCGCTTTCTCGCACAATCGTTTAAGGAACGCTGCAAAAGACAAATACTCGATGAGAAATACCATCGACCCATGTATTTTCAAAACGTCAAACAGCTCGCGATAGATAGACACATATATATAGACAGTATTATAGACATACATATATAAATTAGTTATTATTATTTTTTTTTTGTTCCGCAGAAAAGAAGCAATTATTATTTTTTTAGTGGTAAGAAGAGCTGCATCTTCCTCCCGCGCTGCGACGCTGCATTTTTTAATTTTTCTCCTACAAATTAGAGCTTTAGACAGAGAGACATTAAGCATCAGGCTACTATAGCATCATCACTGTGTGTGATATATAAAGCAATTGCGCAGTATATAGAGGATATAGTCTACGGGGTTTACTCACGATCAACGACTCGATCAGGGCTGCTCACTCAATTCGCCATGAATTTCTTGACGAAAGCTGTAAAATTACAACGAGGGGTCAAACATGGGACAAAGTGCTTATTGTCGTTTTAGATCGTCTTCAGGTATAGCTCCGCAGCGCTGTGTCGGCATCCGATGAGTTTTTCTTTTTCGCACAATTTCATATTACACGTGTATACGATTAGGGACACATTATACGTTATAAATAGGGTCGTTATGTAAAACAAAGGTTTTCCAAGTCTAAGTGACTAATATGTATGTGGTGGAGAAAATCAAGTCAATACTCACGGCCATAGGGAATGAAACCATCCTCATCTTCCGGGTCCAAGCAGTCTCTGACGACGATCTCGACCTCTTCCTCGGTGAGCTTCTCACCTGCGGATAAAAGTCGATGAAATTAAAGCTGAGAAAAATAGCCGAGATGAAATTAGCCGTATATATTTATATATATACATACCCAGAGCAAGCAGAGTATGGGTCAATTCAGCTCCAAGCATCGTTCCGTTCTCCTGTTTGTCGTAGAGCTTGAGACACTCGATAAAGTCCTCGTAGACACCTTGATCCTTGTCCTTCTTGACTTCGCTGAAGATCGGCAAGAATTCCTCGAGAGTCATGGTCTTCTCCCCCCTCTTCTTGGTGCCGCCGTGCTTTTCGATGGTTGCATTCGTCGGGTTGGTGTTGAGGGCGCGGAGAACATTTCCAAGATCGACTGCGTCGATGACGTTGGTGCCGTCGGCGTCGTAGATCGAGAAAGCGAACTCGGCCTCTGTAGAGCACACATAATACGATTTCGATAAGTCGGTTATTGGCAAAAATTTTATTTTTAGCGCCAGAGTCTAAGGTTCAAAAGCAGCCGAGAGAGAGAGAGAGAGAGAGCTATGGCTTAGATTAGATGAGCGACTCGGATATTTTTGTAACAGCGGCGGAGAGTGCAGCCGCTTTATTGCCCGGTCGAAATGCGCTTGCCGGCTCTCTGCATGCGCCCGAAACTCTCGTGAACCGAGAGAGCGAATTGCGCAATCGCGCAATTAAAAGAAACCGTTGCACCACTTTTGGGCTATACACACACACACACACACTATTAATAGGGGAGACGGATGTTTCTCGATAATTTTTTGTTTTATGGTGTATCATTGTTTATCATGTTTTTTTTTTATTAATCAAACGATTGGAATAATTTGAGTCAGGTGCGCATGAAAGCAGACTTTTTTCGACAAAAGAAAATGTCTGATACCATGAAAATGATTGCATCGCATGTGTTTCATTGTCGAGAGAACAAAAACTGTCGTGTGTGGTGATGTGTGTGTATCTGGTACTACTCACTTTCGACATCCTTGGGAGATAAATCCGTCTGAAAGCAGAGAAGAAAAGAAAGAAGGTTGATGAAAAAAAAGTTAAAAATTAAAAAATCGAAACTTCAAAAAAGGGGGGCCCTACCATGTTTGCAATGTGCGCGCGTTGCCTCTAGATGCTCACTGAACGAAATTGGAGCTAGAAGTGCGAGGAAGCTCGGGCGCGCTTATTCGTTTTATCGCCACAGATGGCGTGGCAGACGAGAGAGAGAGAGAGAGAGCTTCGTCGAAGATATTTGAGAATCGCACTGGCGACCGAATGAGTTTTATTCTTCCCTGCGGGGATTATAAATAAGATGCAGCAACGGCGCTACGTTCCAAAAACCATTTTGAGAATATCTTCCGCGTACTGCTGACGAGAGAGACCCGTCTCTCTCCCTCTCTCTCTCTCTTCTCTATACGAGTCGTTAAATACGCATTAGCCAAAAACTGCAGACATTTTGATTATTATTTTCAATTCAAATGCAGCATGCGGTCTAGAACCTTGGCAATTTTTATTTCCTTATAAATAGAATAGCAGCTCTCCCTCGCGCGTTCTTGTGCATTTTTCTTCGTGCGTACATACGAGCGATTACGAGCTTGCAAGCTTTGCCAATGTTACTTTATTTTTATTCCTGTCGAAGCTGCGCGGCTGCATCTAGTTCTCTTATATCTGCAGCAGTTATTCATAAGCGCGTACATATCCTTGCGCAACGAGAGCACGTCAATTGGAAATTCTCCCCTTTTTCTTTTCAGCTAATATTATAGAATATACACGAAAGGAAAAAAAAAGTTACACGCAACGATAATGAGAGGTTATGGAGCGTCGGCGGTCCAGCGGGCTGATCGATGAGACGTCGGCGCATTAGATTTGCGCGGGCGTGTGTGCGCGCGCGCGCGCGTATATACGCATCCCTTTGGCGTCTCGCGAATTTCAGCCCGTTGGGGTTCTTCCTTGATTCTGGCCCAGTCCAATGCCTGCTTCCAGCTGCGTCTATCCCTCCGTCTCGCTTCTTTAGCACCATTCCTCCCGTCCCTTCTATCTGCTCTCCTCGAAAGTGGGCCACTGGGCCGAGTGCGTCGCGTCATGATGTGATTGTTAGCTTCTATACCCAAAGATTTTTCTACGTTTTTTTCTTTTTACAAGTAAGTACGGAGTCCAGTCCAATTCTATTGTTTATATGATTGACTACTCTGAGGTGCACGTGCATTTCGGACTCGCAGATTTACCTCTATTACGTAATAGACGCCTCCTGTGTATACGTCCTACTACGTTGTAAATTGTCACCCTCATGATTATACGTGTATTTTTTTCAATACCAATACAATTGATATAAGTATACTATAAATGCGCGAAAATGTTTGACATTCCATTCTTTTCTCTTTCTAGAGAAGTGTGTGCATTTGAAAGCTGACGACCTTTCGTCAGCCCTCAGCACACCATGTGCGAGCCACAGTTACCCATCCCGGTGCAGATGTTTTTATGGCGCCAGCTCAAGTGAGTTTCTTCTTCTTTTTTTTTCCTTTTTTTTCATAATAGGTAATATTAGTGCTCTTCGCAACGTTGTTTGGCACTGCAACGACGGGGCAGCAGAAGCGGCCAGCTTCCAAGACAAACATCATCATTCATCGTCGTTGACCTTGACTTTTGCAGACGTTGATTTAATTATCATTTCCTTTTAGGCCATTCATCAGAGCTAAACTTGGAAGAGTACACGAGGCTTCATGTGTGGTATGCTATATACTATATATATATATATACGTATCTCTCTTTTTCTTTGTTTGAAACAATTTTTCATATAATTAATCTCAAATCTCGACGTATTATCACACAGTTTTGCCAACATGCGCCGGGACATCACGTAAGTGATAATCTTCACATTCCCAAAAATTTGTTGTATCCATCGATCAATAAATTTAATATTCTTCTCCTCACGCACGCAACAGGAAATGAAAGAGGCATGCACGGTAAATGTTGATTTCTTTTTCTTCACCAATAACCCAATAACAAGCTATACATCTCGTATCGTAACTTGATTTGCAGTCCATGGAAAGGGTACTAGTACAGAATATCAACAATGATCTGACACCTTCTTTGAGAACGATACTGGGCACAGTGCCACGATGGCGTTTGATCCAAGCCTCTCTTCCTTTCGTTTTACATGCCACAGCCAACCTTCTGAACAACAAGTGGGTATACATATATATATATAACAAGTTTTCATATACAGCTGCGCCAGTAGGTTACTCAATTAAATTTGGTGAAAATTCGCAGAAAGGACTTTCAAAATTTGGGCCCTCTGGAAACGACCCTATTGTACATACTCCACTGGATCATTCTCGATGCTGCTGAGGAGTGCACCGAGCAGGATGGAGATCTCAATAATCCTTTCTACTATCTTTTCTCGATACCCACCATGACCGTGAGTATATTGCTATTATATCTTAAAAAAATCCAACTAATACGGATATTACCTCTGGACAGTTGTTCGTGTACCTCTTCGTGCCACTGTGCAATCACTTGAAGGACGTCGACTTCAAAGGTAGCCTGCGTTTAGAAAATGGGCAAAAGATTTGGTATCCAATCTATGAGTGTCGCCATCCCGATAGCCCCTGCTTTACTGCCCACTGTCGGCCGAAACCTCGAGCATTATGGAGAACGATGACCAGAACTGTCAGGCCGCAAAACGTATCGGACGACGTTTTCGTAGGCAGTAAGAATAACAGACCATCCAGTTATGCACATCGTGTCATACTTGATAACACAATGATTCATTTCAGCTAACGATAGTCCACCGAATCAAAACGCTCCATTTTCCGACCAAAGTATTCCAGCTCCATCTGCTAGAGGATTGGACGACGACGTGAGATTGTTATATAACAATATATTTTAAGAGACTTTTTTTTGACCGCAAATGAACGTATTGCACTTTTTGCGTCTGTAGAATTCTTGGGTTTCATCTCCAAAGGACAAAGCGTTTCCTGAAACGATACCTGAAGAAAGTTCTAGCACCGAGGATGAGCATGTCGTGAGTTTTGCAATATTTTCTCGAGTTAATAGAGTCGAGATGAGGTACATATTTAATTATTGCAGGTTATATTTACACTTCCATCACTCGGCGAATCCGAGAGGATGCTCGATGGGGTTAAAGAAGTGTCAACGATATACGCTGTAGGTTTTACTGTCGCACCTGCTTTATCTTATTATGATCAGTGCATGATAAATCGATGAAAATTTTTGCAGGGAGAAGCCAGTATATTTCACGTGGCTATGGGTCATCGAACAAGCAGTTCCTCAAAGCCATCATTGACGATCGAACAAGTCACCGCAATATCCGAATTAGATTCGTACAGACAGTACGAAGGAAAGCTTAGTCAGCATGACAGGTGATTCGCGCGTTCAATTACCTGTAAACCTGTAAAATTATATTTTTAGAGTATAGTATTAATAATGAGAAATATAATTTGAGCAGCGACGAGTCGAAGGGAAAGGATGAAAAATCTGGAAAGTATGACCAAGAGAGCGCTGGAGACGGCTCAAAATCGAAAGCAGCAGGACAGCGTGGTACTTCGTCGAGTAACGGTTATACTCGTACTTCAGCTATCGATTTAGATGTACGAGCAGCTACATTTTTAGACGTTGCGGTTATAAGATGTCTCTTTATTTCACAATGGCAAGAAGAGGGTATATTTTGGGCTCTGCAGTTTTTGTACAATCGGTAAATCGAGATAAACATATTGAAATATACTTATATTCAAGTTAACAATTCATATAATTTATTATTTCAGTTTACGGAGAATAAATGAAGATAGCTCTGTGCAACAAATGCCTCGACGCCGAAGTAATTCCTTACCGATACCAAAAATCGAAGTTTCTATTTATCAGAGCCCAGAAAGTAAAAAGAGAGACGATGGGAAAGACTTTGCGGATCTACAAGATTCGCGAGATGCAGTGTTATCAGCTGGTAGATATTAAAAAGCAAATTATTGTTTTCATATAATAAAGCGCATAAAACGAATGATTGATCATTTCAGATATATCATCTTACGGTGACGTAACGTATAAAACCCACGATACGGAAATAAGTCATACAAGAAGAGCCAGTGAAAAAGGTAAAAAGCGAATGAAAATGGCTGACCTAAAGGCATTTGTCGAGACCAAGTTGCTCTCAAAGTCAGAAAAAGCACTAGAGAAAATAGGTCAAGATGAGCCGAAAGCATTGTTTGAGCAGGTGAAAGAAGCGGTTTTTCGGAATTGAGCCAACGAACGCATTTAACCTGAGATATTTTACGTAATTCTAGGAATGTCATAGAAGCTTAGATACTGGCGAAGGTCGTTTGACCAGGCAACCATCGGTTTGTTCTAAAATCTTCGACGCAAAGGATCCCGATTACATTGATCAACCAACCAACTTAATAAAAGGCAAAAGTATGCCAAGTTTAAGGTATATACGAACTTGATAATTCATTTATATTTTTTATCCAACTATTTTATTTTTATGTTCCACACTATATGATATACGTATATACACAAATATTGAAGATTTTATTAATCTTGATCAAATATTTAAATGTTCGTACACTCAACCGTCATTATAATGAAACGTGCTCACTCTCTAATAACTATTTAATTGTTTATTTTTTTTATGCCTAAAATGTGCAAATTTTGCTGATTCATGATAAAAAAGTTAATTTTAATAAATACGATTAATTTTCCAAAAATGATACTCTGATGTATTAAAACTGAATACATTATAATCGTATGTTTGTACGAACGCTATATTGTAGCTGCAGCAGTGTAGATTTTTAACGAATCATATTACTCTTAGTTTTTTCACTTTAATTTATTGTCGGTTTAAAAATACTAAATATATTGTATTAGATCATCAATTACACAGTATGAAAGTACAATTTTATAATTGATTTTTCACACGTACATTAGGTCATAGTATCACACACGCGCCCACACACACACACACACACACACTGCTCTGAGAATTTTGTATAAGAGTATCTCTTTATACTTCCCAACGTATATCCATTATATTATTCATATAATAATCATATCGGTGTATTTTTCTGCTGTCCCTGCATATAAAACTATGAATTCAGTATAATAAGTCTAGATTCTAGAAACAAAAAACAAATCCGTATTTACATCTGAATGTGTATTAAGTTAAAAAGACAAATTTATAACCACACACACACCCATCTTATTTGTTTATAATGTGTTTTATCTATGTGTGTCTCATTTCTTTCACTCTCGTACGTCCTTTCACCCCGAACTCGTGCTCAGTTGCTTGATTAACGAGCTGACCGCGGGAGGGTAAGTTACAAACGTGCTCTTTGCTAAAAGAGGTTCTACGTTACTTGAACGCTCTCTTTCTTTTCTATGTATCTTTTTTTCTTTTGCTGATGTAAAATTAAATATAAAGAATCATATAATTTTAATTTGTATGCTATATTCATCACTTGATAATCTTTGAATGATACATTTTTTGAGATGGAAATACATAACTGAAGCATAATCGGTGTGTCCATATAATTATACACTTGCTTAACCGTAGGCTTTACATTATTTGGACATTTTCATACACCATAGCACTTGATTCCTCTTTCATTTTACGCCAAATTATAAGTGCACATAGAAATACAGTTTATAATGTACCACAATAAATGACTGCACAGACTAAATGATCATTTCTTAACTTTATATGACAAATATAGACAAATTAGTTATTGTTATGGGTTATCAGAATATCCATAACGACCTATAGCGGTGTTACGTATATTTCGATATTCTTTCATCTTTGTTTAATCACAACACACGGCTTTACCGCATGTTACTGCTTCGATTTGACTGAATAAGCTGTCCTTAAATTAATTTTGCCCAGTATACTGCACAGAAGACTGTATCATCTTAGTGATGATGAAGCATGCGAAATTAATTAAGTCTTAAATAATAATTTAGTAATTAGGAGAGATGCACCCAGTACTGACATGCATACGAATTGGTTAAATTTTTTGTTGGCGTATCTCCAACAAGTATTATATTGTAAGAATTGAAATAAATGCAATATTTTTTAACTCTTACATTTACACTCTTACAGAACGACGTATTTTTAGCGTTTATGAATGCCTTTTTCATTATTGTTACCTATACACTTATAGATTCCGAAGTCGGATATAACTTTCAATCGCGTAATTAATTACCTGGTTAAACGAGTAATAAAAATAGCATTTTTTTTATGGTTATAGCTTTATATAAAAAGTGATTGACTTAGGATGCAAGCATGCTTTTATTACAATTACATTGCAATGTTCAGCAATCATACGGATAGATTCCAAACAACGTATATTTTTATTTTAGATATATTGGTGACACAAAAGTGGAAAGAAAACAAAGTCAATTTTATAGTCAGTCAAGCGGAGTACCAAACCCTATTATTACGGTTACGGAGCATACGCCCATACCGTCTCCAGACTATATGAAACGTCAAGTTCGTTATTTATATGGCTATATGGGTGGTTCTCGGTGTGAAATCGAGTGCAAAAAAAATTATTCTCGTTTTTTTATTGGGGGTTTATCCACCTGCAGCCTTTCAGCCCAGTAAAGTGCCTTTGTAGTGGGGCATCGAGTCTGCCTTCCAGTACAGCCCTCCTGAAGAAAGCCTCATTTCGGGGCTAACTTCTCGCCGGTAAGACCGGCGCTACTCGCCTACCTAACAAGTGGAAAAAGTTTGGTTAGCGATATACGGCGTGAACACTTGGTTTTTCTTGATTTAAATGGTCCAAGGAACTGAAACAAGTGGTCTGGTATTAGGTGTGCCCTCAAAAATTGATTTTGCTATAGGAACATTCTGAGGTCGGTTTTGGGCAAGTTACGGAGAAATCACGCACATATGGGCGTTAGCCTAACTCGATAATAAAGCAATTAGAAAATAGTGTTTTAACATGAACAATTTTTCTTGCACTCGATTTTACAGAAAACGATCCATAATTTATACGTTCTACTATATCATACATGATATGTCGATTTGTAATGTTGGATTTAACATCTAACCATAGGGATCCATAGATAGCCAATTGGACGCTATAAGTAACCACGGGCGAAAGCCACCATTTGACAGAAAACCCAGTCTCACTAGATCGCAAACAGATTCAAATATCACTTATTCCGGAGACGAGCTTCCTGAAGCACCTGGCTCTGGTTACTACATCACAAAAGATGGCGATATCGATTTTCAAATAGTACTGAAGGTACGGATGATGATATCGAAAAATAATCGTTTGCACAAAATGATAATTAATATTTGATTACATGTCCATAATTTACTTCGAATATAGGCAATACACAATATAGCACTGCGAGACAGCCAAAGTTGTACACTGCGAGTCTGCGAATTGATTTTAAACTTGATTGAACTTTTGATGGACATGGGCGTGTTAAAACAATGTTTGCGAGATGAAACGATGGAGAATAATCAAGGTTGGCATATCTGCGAGGTAATATTTTTTAGCAGTCTCAAGCGATGTCAATAATTAAATGAACATTCCAGATTCGGCTGAAAAATCTGATTCTGGAAATAAGAAGCAAGACTCTCCGGACAGTGGTGTCCAGAGGGATGAATCCAAAATAACTGCTCACAATCTGATGATGAATTGTCTTATTCGCATTTTGCGGCTTTTGGGCTGTCCTCACGGTTGTCCCGATGGGATTCGAGGTCCACAAGCGGATTTCTGTCGGTCGCAAATTCAAACTATTTTCACAAAACTGCACAAAGCTAGTTCAAAGCAATTTTCTAATTTTTTGAGAAACATGGCCAGAGACAGGCCGATAATCGATGTCATCGAGTTCTTTCACTCTTACGTTGGCTTTTGCGTTGATCCAAGCTCGCTGTTGTCCCCGTTAAGTAAGTAGAAAACAAGTTAATTTTCACGAGCATTGAAATTAAAGAATTGATAAAACAATTTGCCACAATTTCAGATCAAAAACGTGGCTCCAGTAAATCTCCTGATTCCGTTCCCCAAGGCGGTTACGCGACAAATTTCGGAGCGGGTTTAATGGGTGGCATGTCGTCAAGTACAAGTAATCCATTGAGCTCTAGTGGCAATGTACAGAATTCGTCATCGGCATCGGCCGGCATAGCCCCTACGTATACCAATATGAGTGGAGTCGGACACAGATTTCGCAACATAGAGTCGCAAATTATGGGTTGCATTTTCAAGACTATGGTCACGCGGTGCGTTGAAATTTCTAAAGATCTGAAAACTCAAGAGAATATTTCTCTTTACTGTGACCTTAGACAATTCATGACTTATGTCAAGGAAGCTCACGGTGGAGTTTTCCGGAGGGTGGCTCTAAGTTGCATACTCGATTCTGCAGATTTACCCAACAAAAGGTACAAGAGTGAAGTTCAGACCACCAGAGTAATCAGGTTTGTTAGAATCGATATATACATAGTTCATAACTTCTTGATGATGATTAATATTCTTGTTTTCGATGCATTCCACAAAGGCACCTGTATCCGTTTGACTTTGATCAGAGTGCAGACTTGGGTGCTGAAGGTTGTTATACAATCGACGACAGGGGTACCAGAAAATTTTTGTTTAAAAAGAGAAGCACTTCGTCTACCTGTGCGGTAAATATGTGTCGCAATAACAAGGGAGAGTTGCTGGTAAGATCGCGTGAACAAATAATCATTATAATTTAATTAGATTAGAATCTTAATCTCCGGTCTGTGAGATTTCATGCATAATCGATGATGACGATGAGTGCGAATCAACCGGAACTTAAGAATGATCCCGTAGAGAAAATGTGGTTCTAGTTGAAGATCACAATAAATATAGTCTGTACTGAAATGCTAACGTATATAGATATGCAGTAGTTGTTGATTATTACACGCAGCCATCAGAAACTCAAAACCACTGTGACCACAGTATTTTTCAATCATATATATCAGAGTCTTGCGTGCAATTCTGAATTTCGAATTACATATATATACAATAATAGTTGGTCGTGTCCACGTAGAGTATTTTTAGAGTATTTTTAGACGTAAACCTTGCAATCGCTTACTTCAAAGCCACGAAATCTCGCTTATTTCACGGTATTCCAATTCATAACAGGCAACTCTCTTGAATGCATATGTTATTATTTGTCCAATCGCTTGAAATATCTTGTCCAATCTACGTAATCTATCTTTCAAATTTACATCTAGAGCCTACTGGAGACAGAATTGAGTGATGAAAATGCCAAAGTGAGTCAAAGTCCTTTAGGAAATATCAGGAAGAAGCACCACATGTTGACACCGAGACAGAGCGAAAGAAATTTGGATCTGAGTGAACCTTCCTTTGGTATAAGAAAATCAAGGAAAGCAGCTCGATTAAAAATTGGTGGACTAGGTAAAACTTGATATTTTCAAAATCTGCCTTGTGCCAATGCTAATATGTAGTAATTTAAAAACATATATTTATTGTGGATTTTTAGTCAATTGGTTTCGCAAAGAGTACGGCAGAACGGAATCAACTGATAGCCATGAAAGTAGTGAGTCGCCCACGGAATGTAGTTTTGTGCGACAACCAAGCTTACGACGCGCTTATCGCCGTGGCGTTTCTCGAACGCCGAGAGGGTACGCACAACAAGTTCGGCTTGTACAAAAAAAAAGATCTTTATATAGTTTTTAGATATATCGTTGACGTGTTTTTTTATTTCTCCACTTTCTCAACCGTCATTTGCCACTCAAAATTTGCATGACTTGAAGCATTTTATTATTATTATTGTTGTTTTTTTCCTTTCTTTTTCCAGAGTAAGTCAAACTTTGCAAAAGGCGAAACGTCGCATGGAAGACAAGTTGAGCAAAATAGGTTTGGGGAAAGGGAAGAAAAAGGAAAGCTTTGAAGAAGTTCAAGGCAGTTGTGAGTATAACTAATATAATACAAGAAAATTGCATTACTAAAAGTTTGACATTTTTCATATACATTCTTGCAAAAAGATTTCAGTCGAAGAAACTCTTTGGACCCCGGCGAAGCATCAAGAGAATCAGAATTCGTGGTTCTGAAGGAGCGTAGATTAGTGCCTAAAAAAGCAGTTTTCGAGGGGGTACAAAGATTTTCATTTCTGTTAGAAACTTGTCAACCAGGTTCGGTACCGGATCACCATTTAATGGGAGCTCTTCTTGACTTGGTAAACGAATATTTTCTCCGCATTCTCATAGAGTTATAGGACAACTAAAGATCTGTATTTATTTGTATAGCCTCACGCTCCGGTGGTGGCTCGTGCCGCAATGCTTTTGGAATGTGCACATCTCGTGCACCAGTGTAATAAAGGCCACTGGCCAACTTGGATGAAAATGAATTACCCAATGTTTCGGCCTTCGATGGCTCTGAACAACAGAAGCGCTCCCACGGGGCTGAGACGTACTCACGTATTGCAAAGAGCCGCTGGAAAATTGTTCTATCAGTGGGCCGAGGTAAGCATAGTGTGTTATACCTATTAATGAATTTCATATCGTTCGGATTGATCGTAAAATTATATACAGTCTTTATAATTTAAAGGCTCTAGGCTCTAGGCTTGAAGAATTTTTGGCCGAGGACAAGCAAAATGTCGATCAAGTCAGCGCCATTATCTTGGATGAAACTAAGCACAGGGATTTAATTGCCGAGGACGAAGAGGAAGATTTTCTCGATGAAGCCAGTATCAATACTTACGGAACGTCTTGTCCAGTCGCTTTGCGATTAGTAGCATGTATGCTGCTTTTAGAAATAACGGCGTTCCTTCGGGAGACCTATCCGACACTTCCCAAATCAAGCAGATTGTCGACGAAAGAACGGCCTCCTCCCTGGGAAAAATTGTACAGTCGAGAAGCCAATCGCCGCTGGAGTATGGCATTATCTTCAATGGGTCATTCGCAAACATCTGCCCAAAGCTTGCAGTCCATCGCGGGTGACAGAGAAAACACTGGTCTATATACCTATTATAATTTTCTTCTCTTTTTCTCATCAACTAGACAAAAAAGGTAGTCGATGATGAAATTGTGTAATTTCTTCTCTATTTGATAGAACGTAAAATCAGCTTCGTCCTTCATGAACCTGACAACGAATCCGAAGGAAGCAGCAAGTCGAACGTCACGATACAAGGTGAGGAAGTTCTAAACAACGAGAAGGAAAAGAATAAGCGTATCCAAGCTGCTACAGGCAGGCCATTCCTATTGCGTCGTGGCACAGCTGGTAACGCGGCTTCAGGTTCCTTCAAACGTCGAAGCTTGAAGTTACGCCGTGGCACCAAAGAGGGAAAGGAAATCGAAGTCGAAGCATGTAAGAATAAGCTAATAGTTATTTTGTGAAAATATTTGGTATATACTGATCGAAGCATACATTTTCCCACGCAGTTCGACGAGCAGATTCGATTCAATCGAAGCGAAAGGTCAGCTCATTGTCGGACAGAAGTGACACGTCGGAACCAGGACTTTACGGAGAAGTGAGTGGCGAGGAATCTCCTGGGATTTTGAGCGACGATCAGCCACCAGAGAGTCCTAGCGATAGCAACGACACCGACGAGACGAACAAAAACTTTCCCTGGATGAAAGTCGTCGTCTGCGTAGCGAGCAATTTCAATTTCGCCTGCTGTCATCAAACCTTCTGTCATCCTTACTGCCACAGACGTCAAATGCGAGCTAGTGACAGACTCATCAGAGCTGTGCGAAAAGTTTACGGCGAAGAGTTTGGTATAGTCAGCGGCTCGACTCTCTTCGACTTCGATACCGACAAAAAGGAAGAAGGAAAAAAGGAAAAACGAAGTCGTAAGGTGTCCGATCAAACGAGCGCTCAGGTTTCACCCGTGCGCAGAAAAGACAGCGTTGGCCGAAAATTCAAGTAACTTACTGGCATTCAATTTTCATATATACAATTCCATTCAATATCACTCACTCTTTTAGGATCGACAAAAGCATGGAAGGCTCCCAATCAGGTCGTCTCACCGGAGGCATTCGCGACTCTTCCAAAGACTTGGCTGACCACGAGTCGGATTACGGGATAGATTTTACAAAAGCCATGGAACCTCCTGAAGACGATGAGAAGGAAAAGGAACCAGTTGCAATGGTGAAATATCTGAGAAACCAGGTGAAAGACTCGTTCCATGCCCCTTTGGCGACTCTCTTGAAAGGCGCTGTCGTCATGACAGAGGAGCATTTCATCGACATTATTCCTGTGGCTTGGGAACTTCTATTAGAAATGAACCAAGAAGTTGCGGCTGCTGCGGCATCTATATTTATTGTGGCTGCGGTTCGAGCTCCTACTCAAGCAACTGATATCATGCAGCGTGGATTAAAACATGCCAATCCGGCAACTCGTATAAGCGCCATATTGAAGTTTCAAATTTTGTGGAAATTCAGGTATCAAGTTTGGCCAAGGATGGAAGAGTCGGCACACTTGACGTTCAAAGTTCCGCCGCCGGGAATTGAGTTCACTCTGCCATCACCGAAGATTGGAATTGAATCATTGCCCGTTGTCGATCCACCCTGGATGCCTCAGGTCAAGACCAAAGTCGAGGAAGTTACGATAAATCAGGAACGTCACGTAAGTGGGATCTATTGTTTCTTTCTTTTTTATCCTATACCATCATCATAATTATATACGATTGCAGAGAGCTCTTGTTACTGCGACTAAGACTCGAAAGAAGCAGCAGACTGAACTGATAAAAAGAGCTCTTCAAGCACAAGATGACAAAAAACGTGAAGAAAGAGAAAACTTCTTAATAACCACTATACCCATTACCTTTCAAGCGGCTTACGAACCCAGTCCAGTGGGCGACGATCACGACGAGGGTAATTTTATTATTTATCTTCACGTTTCATGATCACAACTCTTACAATAATATTGAATTGCGTTGTAGGCAATATTGACGAAGACGGCGGAGATATGGCTCCGAGAAATTTAACTCACCATGGACAATCCGCCCTGTCTCTTTTTCCTTCCACCCTGTGTTCGGCCATTATTCAAATTATCACTCTGCTAGACGACGCCGCCGTTTCGGAAGACGGGAATGCGGTTTATGAAATGGCTTATCAAGTAAAAATTACCTGCACAATACTAATACAGTTTTTTGATATTTTACATTGTATATTAGCAGTTTTCGCATCTAAAAATTTCTTCCATTCTACCGTAGGTCATCTGGAATTGTTTAGTCGAAGACAGCGCTTTGTTTCTCCGATATGTTTTGGAGAGATTGACAAGAGACCAGCAAGATTTAATGTTCAAAATACTACGGCATTTGATAAGATTTGTCCCCAAATTACCTCAACAAGCTGCGTTTGCTCTATATAATTACATTATAGGATATATAATGTTTTACGTTAGATCCCCACACGAAGAAGGACAAAAATTAATTGGTACTGCGTTATCAGTTCTCTGGATGGTATGGAAAAAAAATTGACAGTATTACTACTTATATAGGGGAGAGTGGGGTACTTTCGTAAAATCCATTTTGTTGAAATCTAAAGCATTATATTTGAATGATGAAAGTAAAAACGTAAAAAATGTATACGAAAGTGCCCCACTCTTCCCTATTGATGCTGCATAATAACAATAACAATGATAATAATGAACTATAGGTTGTGCACAGCGTCCATGGTATAATGTTCAAAGACTTGAAGCAAATTTTGAGAAAGGAACAATGCGACGCTTCAATTTTGTTAACAGCTAATGTACCTTCGGCTAAAAAGATTATCGTACACGGACCACAAGATCCTGACGCTGGCGGTATTCCTTCCCAGTTTCCCGTTCAAGAAGACACGCAGTTTTGCCAAATCCTTCGGGAATCCCTCGATTTCTTCGGCATCGAAGAGCAGAGGCACAGAGAATACTTTCTTGTCGACTATAAGACTCGTAAGTATAGATCTCGTCAAATATAATACTGTTCGATGATCTAGTAGAGTTAGATCTCATTGTTGTTGTAGATCAAATACACAATCCATCATCCTACGTTCGAGACTATTACTTTTTCAAACGCTCTCAATATCCACAATTGGAGCTCGTTCACATGAAGCCCGAAGACGCTTTTAACGCTCTACAGAGACAAGAGCTTGTGCACAAATTTGCTGAAATAGGCAAAGTGATGCTGACGTGGGCGATTCTAAAAAATGTCGATATGGTGGTGCAACGCGTTGTTTTCTTACACGAGGAACTGATGAAGTTGCCGTCGTTTCCTCGAAAGGCCCTGGAAGCCGATCTCGATCTTTACAAAGGAGGAGAAATGGGCAGGGTATTTATTTTATATATAATAATTCATCATTTCGAGTTGAAAACAAATTGAATTGAATTGATTCCAGGAACTTTTAGCTCTTGACGTGATGCACAAATTCATGTGGGTACGGCTGATCGCTCGTATGTTTGAAGCTATGGCCGGTAACTTTGCCTATTCCGGTGACATTCACCTATTTCTCAACGTACTGAATGGTGCATTGATTATACACAGCGAAGACTCTTGCATATTGCGTTACGTCGTGGCAACTTACATCAACGCAGCTCATAATTTTAAAAATATTTTTTCAACCAACGGTTACTTCTTGATTATGCCGACACTGCTGCAGCTCTACTCGACGCATCAGACTAACAAGCTTGTGACAACGACCGTAGAGTACGCAGTCAAGCAGTTTTATCTGATGAACAGAAAGCCCTTTATACTTCAAATGTTCGGAAGTGTTTCCGCAATTTTGGACACTGATGAGCAAAGCATCGTTGGCGATTCTCACAAGGTACGTAAGGCATACCTATATAATATACGTAAAGCTAATTATTTCAAAGGAAAATCGTGTGTATTCTCCTTAGGTTCCATCTTCGTGTCTTTTTAATCTTCTTTTAAGCCTTGAAACACCTTCACCCGACCCCCTCAACATTGGAGAGTTGGTGAAGGAGGATAAACCATTGAAAGCTATTGACTTTTGCTATCACGACGAAAGTGAAATGGTTACGATACTAGATTGCATTTCTCTCTGCGTAATGGTGATATCGTACGCTGCCGATTCTATAAGAGGCCAGCAAATGCTTGTATGTTTCCATATTATTACGTTCTATCAATTGTTACTCTTATTGCAACTGACATTCTTCATTGCACACAGACCATATTGGAGGCCATAATGCCGTGCTACGTGCAGCAGATTCAGCTGCCAACTTACAATAAGGAAGGAAAAACCGAGAAGGAAATAATCAATCAGCTCGCCATTGCAGTTAGAACGCTCGTCAATAATTCGGAGGCCTTGGCAAAGTAAGCTGTGGAGAGAATAAAAGCATCAGATCGAGAGTAAGAATGATTTTCACCCTTTTTCTTTTAGGTACTACAATCGTCCACAAAAAGCAAGTCCAGAGCACAAGGGATCTAGTCAGAGAAATTACGGAAAAGGTCCTTACTCTCCCGGCTTCGACTTCGATGAAGAGGCTCACATTGGCAATAAGTATCCGGAGCACGCTAAAAGTAAGCTTTACGATCGTGAGAATGACGACGCCGAAACTGGTCATAAAAATGAATTCAGAAGGCCCAGAGATACCTTACTCAATATGGTCGGTGAATTCGTAGCCAGAAGTTCTGTCCGGCTTGTGGAGCTGAATAAAAAGTCGCAAGACGGAAAAGCTATAGAGCTGTTGGATTCGAGGTGTCACGTCGTAAGTGTTTTATTATACTGTTTATTATATAATTAGGAGTGTCAATAATAACTTTTTTTTTGCACAGCGTTTGGCGGATATCGCGCACAGTTTATTGAAAATATCCCCATACGACCCGGACGCAATGGCATGTCGTGGATTGAAGCGCTACATGAACGACATTCTCCCGTCGACAGAATGGTCCAACGATGATATGCGTCCGGCACTGACCATCATTCTCCGTAGGCTCGACAAAACTTTTAGTAAAATTTATAAGAAAGCCTCTATAAGAAGAAACACAAACTGGGACGCTGCGAGCGATCTTCTAAAAGGTGTCTATGATACTCTCTTCAAGTGTCCGTACATCGCTCATTTTCAGTATTTGAAGACTCTGCTGAGCACCTGTCAAGCTCTCATAATTGGTGACACCGCTCAGATAGAAGTTACCTCTTCGGCATCGGCTGCGTTGATGAGCAAAATACCGCCACAACACTTTTGCTCGACGGTGCTGCGATTGATCGCGCTTCAAGTTATATCGCTGGGAGAAGGCTATACTCTGGAAAATGTCTGCGGAGGACATTCCATGTTCGCCACTGCAGCTAGAGCGGAAAACGTACTGTTGAATTTACTCATACCCTTGTTTCTTCGTGTGGGAACGGGACGAAAAGGTTTGATTATTTCAACAACGATAGGGATGTAAAAGTGACAGTATATCTATATTGTTTTTTTCTTCTTCTTTTTTGCAGATGTGCCCAAGTTGAGGCAAACTGACATATGCTTTGCCTTGACAGCAGTCCTGAATACCCTGTGGCCTACGGGTGCCAAAACTATGCAGATGACGGCACCAAATCTCAAAACGACCACCGACATACGTACAGGAAGTTTGACCTTCGCAGCAAGAGACTCGAAGACGTTGACGAAAATATCACTGACATTGTACCAAGTTGCCTTTTTAGGTAGGCTATTATATATATATATATATATATACCTATACTTATACGCATGCGATATTTTGACGATTGAATTTACTGTTCCAGCCTTAAAAATAATAGTTATATGCTTCGAAACGGAACTCACGACGGAGTGGCCGAGAATTCTACGAACGATGAAACTGCTGAACAAGCGTAACGAGGCCTCACTGTACCTCTGGAATTTCCTCGAATTCATCGTTACGCATCGCACCCCATTGTACATACAAATGCTGCCATTCATAATTCACAAAATAGGCCAGGCCCCTATATCGGACCACGAAAGAAACATGCAGAGTATCATAAGAGAGAAAATTCGTGGCGTCAACATGGCTGTGCCAAAGTCAAGAGGTGCTTTGCTCACGGATCTTCTTCACGAGCTTGGAAAACTAAAGGAAGAGATAGAGGATCGTAAATTCGGTAATTACTGTGTACAGGCTGACTTTTTGTTTATTTTCTAATTTCGTCTCTCTCTCTCTCTCGTGTTTACTGCAGATGAGCTCCAGCCAGAGCCAAAGCGAAGCGTCGCCGACATGCACCAGATGAACGAAGGCCAGCCGCGCACTCAGCGTCCCTCGCTGTTGATCGACCTGTTGACCGGTGACCTGCGAAGCCACGCGAATCGCACGCCAGCTGAGACACCCTGCTCGAACTCGACGATTACCGGCCAACCGGCCTCCTCATCTCACCACTCGGTCAGCTCGGCGAGCAACGCCACCAAGGCTTCGCTCCAGAGCCAAGCTTCGATGCAGGGCCTCAATGGCGCCGGCAGTGCTTCTAATGCCCGAGGTAACTTGTTGCTATCCAAAAGACGCAGCTGCTTGAGAAAGACCATCAGTAGCATCTAATAGCTTCCTGCTCCTGCTGCTGCTGCTGCTGCTGCTGCCGCTGCCGCTGCTGCTGCTGCTGCTACGCCTACGTTTACACCACTGCACGCTTATTGCAGGCCACCGCTTCGCTTCTTTAGCTGTATAATTATATTGTCACCGCAGTATACTTGGTTGCAATAGCTCCAAAGTCCTAGTGACTTGACGAGTCTTTTTTTAGGGTGGAATTCGGTATAATTTAAGTTCTTCCTTCACATTCTCATATGCCTATAGCGTTGTCATGTATACGTAGTGATCTTATAATTATCGAGCGAGAAAATTCCACTCTAAAAAAATTACATATATGTGGGAGCCGCCGCACTATAGCCTGACTTGTGTGCGCTGATTCGCGTTCTAGGGTCTATCTCGAGCACGAGTGCGGGCTCCGGGACTTTGCGAGATGGCATCGATGCAGTCTGTCCCGGCTCATCACAAATCGGCGATCAAGCTGCACAAGCCACAGGTATCTAGACTTCTCCTGATTAAAGAAAAAGGCCCACTTAAGGGAGGCTGCTGTCGTTGCTGCTGATATATGCTTGATAGATATACTTAAATGACTTTTCATTTCGTATATATATAGATATAAGACATGTGGCGTTATTATCGATCTTCAAATTTTCATCAACTGTTTCTTTACTAATGTCACAATTATATAAGCCATCTAATTTTGCGTTCGCAAATCTATTGCGCTTATAACGATATATATATATTTATACATTGTATACAACGAGATCTCATAATATGAAAGTGACCTTCTCATAATATGAAAGTGATGATTTGCTTGCACCTTCTGATGTTTTCCTGCACATAAATTATTATCTAAAACGGCTTTTAAACTACATGTACAATAATAATAATAATAATAATATTAATAATGATGATAATGCAACAATAATGCGTTAAATTGAGGCGCCCTGCTATTCCAACTCTCATCAGCCATGCCGGCCAACGCAAAATTATTGCCAGTACATCTATGCCTATATTTCTTAGATTAAGAAGGATCGAATATAAAACGACTGTTAAAACATATAAAATTAACGGTATCCACACAATCGCGGGGCACACTCGAGGTCGACTTTATTCGTACATTAAGAATCCATTGTTTTTAACTGCAATTAATCAAGTTACATCAGTTGGATAGCCAATTAGCCATTGTCTAAGGTGTGAACTAAAATTATCTTATGTTGATTATTTTTATTTGTTAGCTGAAAGCTCGTTAGAATTTAATTTAACTATTATGATTGAAAAAAAATGATTTTTATCAGCAATAAATTAGGGAATAGAACATTAAGCTTCTGTTGCTATATTCTAGGGATTTGAGGTAAGCCGACGAAAGTATTAAAAATTTTATTATTATATTCTTATTAGTTTATATCTTTTAATAATATATTGTTTCTGCAAAAGAACTCTCTTTATATATTCCCTCATATTTTACTTTACGCATATATTACATTAACTCCTAAGACTTTGAATTTGAGTAGCATATATCGGTATATAAAAAGTTCTGCTTTTTAGATCAACGGAAAAAAGTATACACTTAATTACACATCATTATATAGAAGCTTTAAAAAAATAATCTATACATAAGTTTGACTCTATATATAACACATATACTATATACTTCCTAATTTTAATGTATAAAAAAATAGTTTTCTATATAGAGCTCACCTAATGTATACATCAATAATGAGTATTCCTGAATGGCGATGTTACTAATTTTATTATTGTCGTACGCATCAATTCCCATAAATGTTCTTTTTTCAATAATACGATGGTTCCAACTAAAGCACTTTCCAGTCTTTAAATCACATTATGTAAACGACCTCCCTGGTAAACATTAAAGTAGATCATTAAAAACACGCAATTACTACCCTTGACCATGGCAATTAGTTTAATCAGTTTTTAATTAATGATTGTGTGTGTACAGTTGTATGTGTACGTGAATTTCTGCTTTTCACTGAATAAGTAACATTTAGACAATGGTAATTTCCAACAGTTATATATCTGATTGTAACCCGTGTAACCCCTTGCAATATACTTGTACAGTCGCTCCAGCCATCAAAAAGTAATACCTATACACACTAAGCTATTTTCACACGTTATTCTAATTAATTTAATCAAACGTATAGGAAAATTTAGGACAGTCGAACAAATGCATACATAAAAATAATAAGCTTCTATAGGCACCCTCGATAAACAACAACTGGTCTCCTAAATTCAGATGCTTTTTTTTATAATAGATTTTGTACACCACGGCCTTTTTGCAACCTCGTTTGTTTACAGCACAAGTTAAAGACTCTAACGATCGAGTATATATAATATATGAATTTCAAGCATTATTTGCTTCTGATCACAAGTATATAGTCTAAATTAACAATGGTTCACACGTGGTCCCATGAAACAAGAGCTTAGCATATATAATTTGCTGAAATTTTCATTTGTTTTTTCGCCTCCCTTTTTCTAGACGTTCAATGTCGCATGTTTCAGATAGATCCCAACCATCATCTACTACTAGTGACGATCATAATAAACATCATCCTATGTTAACTCGTCAAAAAACATCTAAACTGCGCTTTGTCTCTTCTGTAGAGTTTAGGCATTCTGCAGGTAATTCCCGCTATCATTCATAATTAGTACAAAGATATAATAAGCTTCTATATAGGCAGCACAAATTCACGATGAAGCTAACATGCATAATGCGTTTAAAATGCACCGTGTCATATGGCGCTGCACATTTATCATGACCGTACATTGAATTGCGGTCCCTGCGAGTATGCTTATAAGCTTTTTTTTAAATATTATATTTAAAATTTTAAATTACTCGTAGGGATCAATCATAGTCGATAATTCATTTGAGTATGAAAAAACATTAGGAGAACGCTGCATGTGGACGCGAAACTATATAATAATGTTAGGTTCCCGCGAAGCCAAGACTGATATGGTAAAACTGAAGTGGCGTACTGCATGCTAGCTTATTATACACTCAGCATATATGGCTTCTTTTATTTATTTTCTGGGCTAAATTCAACTGAACGCAAGAAAATTTATTTCAATTCTCGAAAATCATGCCCATTTTCATGTCTCAATCTATATAGAGAACATGAATCATTGTAACAACCTTAACCGGACACTGACATAAAAGCACCGCTGTATAAAGAAGAAAAAAAAACGAAATTTCATAAAAAAATTAAGTGTAGAAAAGAAACAAAACAAAAACAAACAAATGATAAAAAATAATATAAATACAATACCGAGAAGGTGAAAAGTAATCATCAGGACATACGTATATTTTACATAATATATTAGGTATATGTATAATAAGTACTTTTATCTTTTAGTACATATGGAGTACTTCTCATAGCGATTCCCTATATAATTAAGTTATTTCAAACTAATATGTTTCTACCGTTTAGAATGTTTGTTATCCGACGCCAATTTTCCCGTTTATTATTGATATATTTATATATCTTATTCCTATATCAAGATTATATATGTATAAATGCAAAATATTCTATACCTATAGTATACTACCCATATGATAGAACGAATAAATCGTAGGAGTATATAAGCACCAGCATGAGTAGTTAGGAGGTAGTGCAATAAATGCTCAAAAATTAATTTCTTGAAAATTTATTAGAAAAACTCTTGTTTCTTTAGGTGAAACGATCACCAGCCAATTAAGTCCCAGCAGTCCACTGGACGATAGTTCCGGTGAATCTCGACCAGACAAACCTCGACTTCAACGTTCTATGGGACAGAGCAAAAGAACATTTCGCTTGAGAAAAAGTCGCCGAGCACACGTCGAGGTAATATCTTTCTTTCTTAAATAATAATATTATATGAATAAATTTATAAAGCTGTCGATCATCACAGGTAACACCACCAAAGATGGAACAGCCGGAATTAACTTTATCTCCCGTTGAGCAGCAGACACACGTGTTGATTCCAGCCGCACCTCTTGCGGAAACATCGTCCCTTTTTAACATTCCTTCAGAACCATCTTCCATTAATTCAAGACGAAGCTTTTCTGCTCGCCTGGAGGATGTAGGCGAACAGCCACCTTCTACTTCTGCAATCAGTGTGGATACATCCCACACGGCTCTGCAGCAGCAGCCACCACTACAAACTCAGCAACAACAACAGCTGACTCCACAAGCGCAACGTCACGTGCATCATCATCATTTGCATTTGAGACCTCAGTCAGACATTTCCATAGACGAGGACACATCCAGCACTTCTGGCTACAGAGAATCCTACAGTATGCAGTTAGTTTCGTTGGAGAGCAATGGTAATCCAACTGATCAAGCCCCACCTCTGGCATCACCAGATTTGCCATCGACCAGCAGCACGACTACCAACTGCATGGCCTTCGATGGAAGTTCCCCGGAATGCTCGATAAACAGTAACGGCGGAGAAAAGACGGCACTTCTCACACAGTCGAGCCAGCGAACCAATTCACAGCATTCGTTACTCATGGTTTTTCAAGCACAAGATGAAGATACCTTGATATAATTAATTATGTATGCATTTATTTTTATTTCCAGTAGACTGAACACACGCACTGACATTGTTTATAGACTTTATCATTATAGCGATGCATGTAAATAATATAGTATGTGTGTGTGCGTGTGCGTGTCTGTGTGTGACAAATGGAAATTTATAGAACTGTTTTTATTATAAAAATCGATTTGATGACGAATACAGGCGAAAAATATATATGCTATATAACGCAGCAGCAGTGTGGTTTTAATCAAATTTTTTAAACCTCCTATAATTATTATTGATTGCACTTCTGGTTATTAGTATATTATTTATGTAGTTTTTTGTGGGGTAAATGTCGAGGCAAGTCGATGCTGATGTCCGCCATAACGTAAGATACTGCTGCAAAAAGTGCTGTGCCTTTGTCCAAAGCAATCGGATTCTCTACAGCCATAGTGTCTGCATTAGTGTGGTGATACCAAAAGTATTTTTCGTTCTTATTCCACAAAGACGCACCAGGTACCCCCGAATTAACCCACGCTTCAATGTCAGGACCAGCCTGGGGACTGCGCACACCCATTTGGCCGAGAGGTTCTTCCAGTAGACTGTTGAAATTATATTTTGTTACTCAATGTTTTTTTCTTATCTGAATAATCATTAATATAAGCATTTATATACCTTAAAACTCTCGTCAATACACATTTGACTAAATCCTTGCCTGTGACTTCCAGACCTAAGGGCGTAAACGTACCGATATCCGATTCCATGACCAACTGAAGATTCGACTCTTCGGATTTATGAGCTTGTATATACTGATTGGCTCCAATTATTCCAAATTCTTCGGCGGTCCAAAATATTGATCTGAAATTTGTTACTTTACAAATTCAAATTCATATCATGTAATCATTTAATTATAGATATTGCGATCTCGTTATATTAATTTGTTGTCAATTATATACCGTATCGTTCGCTTTGGCTGCAGTCCAAGACTTTTCAGCAGTACCAGTGAGTTCCAAGAAATAAATGCACCTCCTCCATCATCCATCGCTCCTTCACCTACGTCCCAACTATCTATGTGACCAGAAACAACGACAACCTTATCTGGTTTGGATGTTCCTCGTAATTCAGCAATCAGATTGCGTGACTTAACATCGGGATGTCTCGTGGCTTCCATTTTTATGCTGATTTCAATGTCTTCTCCTGTAATATAGGTAAAATAATGAAACACAAAAATTCAGTAAAATATACATGTTCTACTGATATATACTGGCTCACCTCGATCGGACATCCTGTTCAGAAGAGCAGCATCTTCAACTGTTATACAGGCGGCTGGAATTTTTTTCACATTTTCCTCATAGCTCATCATTCCTGTGTGAGGCGTGTACAATGAAAAAGGTGTTACGGATCGAATAAGAACTGCCACCGCTCCGAGTTTTGCAGCTTCCGAAGCACCTCGAGACCTATATACCACAGTTTCACCATACGAAACGTATTTCTGATTGAACACAACTATTCGTCCTGGAATCTTTTGAGAAAAAGAAATATTATAATCGCAGCTTTATTACATGTGTCTGTGTATAGTTATACTATTTATGTGTATACTTCGGATGCTCGCTTCTTTAGTTCTGAAAAACTTTTGACGACCACGACCTTGGCAGTTATTCCAGTCGCAGGAGTTCCGACGCTGTATCCCAAGCCAAGCATAGCTAGATCTTTGATTCTTGGTTTCAAGAGCGTCGCAGATTCCTTGCCTCTGCACCGGAAATAATGACGTTGTGAAATATTTCATTCCAATTAGAAATCATTCATATAATTCAAAAATATTTACCGAACCCAATGAGGCACCTGAGCTTCTTCTCCATGAACATTATCTAACCCGACCTTTTTCGATTTGTCGATCATGTAATCAATCGAGTCCTCTAATGTTTTCGAACCCGATATTCTCGCACCAAATTTATCAACGAAATCTGACAATTCCTGCCAGGTCACACCTTTGTAACTTCCATTCACTGCGGCTTCTAAGATTTTGTTCACTGTCTCTTTATAAGAATCAATTTCTTTAATCAGATTTTCTGGTAACGTGCATTCAAAAGTATTATTTCCGTTGACTGCACCAACATGCTCAATATTTAATGACAATAATACGGCTGTTAAATATAACAAAAAATCGCTGCCCACTTTCATTTTAAACACTGTTTCTTGTGGTGCCTCTCGGCTACCGTCCGAGAAAGTAGGCGATCGTCTGTCAATTTATCTTATGATAACTACAGTCAGTAAGCAAATCAGTAAAATGACATATATACGTTGTTAGATATGAAATTCAAAAAAATCTTCAGAGAGATTACAAGTCCAAGTTTGTCAACAGAGAACAACGCACTTGTGGGTATTAGCTCTCGTTTCAGACACTATACGCGTTCTATAATAACTGTGACCACTACTGGCTTTTCAAGCACTTAAATCTTTTCACGACGATTCGAGTCGCAGATATAGCGAGCGTTATACTCGCTTCGACCATATACACTACATATCATAAAGTTCATACATATACATATCACGTAGTACGTACTATACATAATAATAATAAGCAAAAAACGAGTATACTAAATCAATCAGTTTGATAATTCTTTCGTGAAATGTCGTACAAGATTAATTTTTAATTAATGCGTGAATTTATGTTACACATATATCAATAATATTCAATCCTGCCAAATGGGGGGCGGGGGAGGAAGGGATGATAGATTGTTTTTCATACGATTTGTTTTTACAAAGACTAATAAGGAGATAAAGTTCAATAAGAAGTCAAGTCATGAATATAACTACCATTTTATTATATATTTGTACCATCATCAGTACATAGGATAGACATCACGTGGCTAAAGTTACATTCAGAAGGATTGCAGAGTTTGCAGTCTCAAGCATGTGATGAACAGTGTTCTGGAAAAGTCAATACGTTTAATTCTTTATTGCTTTCCATAACAAATATAGCTTATACGCATCGAAAAGTACAACTCCAGCAATTTTTCTAATTATCTCATGTTACCACTTGAATCTTACTCATAGACTTGATAGCAATCATTTATGTATATGATACCATCCATTTCCGTACAATTATAGTAGGCATTTGTATATCGACATTATAATAGGCATCTTACGTATTACAGACGTGATGTAGTTTACAAGCTCGTGAGCAAGTATAATCTTAAAAAATAACTACAACATATAGAACGTTTTTTTCATCATTATGCATATTATACAACTACATTATTACGTCTGATCAAAACAACGAATGATTAATTTTATTAAAGCGATTACCACAATTATTACGACGCCAAAGTAAACGAAATTATTATTCGCCTAATAAATTAGGGTTTTCGAATTTTTCACTCGACAGAAATAATTTGTTTAATGAAAGTTCGTCTCGAATGTCAGTCGACAATACCTTTTTTTATTCGACATATAAATTCACACGCTCAATTTATTACTAGCAAGTTTATACACGAAAATTCTAAAAGATGAGTGTTGCTAACAGCTTAAAATTTGATTTCGAGTTTATAGGAGCATTCGTAAAAACTTTTTGATTCAAACGGTCACAAAATTTAGTATCCATCATAAAAATCATATCAAGTGTACGTAAATTAATCTTAAAAAATGATAAAAACAGATCATTAAATTTAGGGTATTGTGCTCTTCAAATGCAAGGATAAAATGCTTTTACTTTGCATCAATTTTTGTAAAATATTGAATAAAACATCAAAGCAGGCAAATATACATGACAAAAAAAATAATAATAATAAATAAAAATTGCAAGATGTTTATCTAGATTTATACCTCCTCAACATAAAAAATTTAATATTATTGACGATCATCAAGAGAAAAGAAACATAAAATTGCAATAGTATTCTGAGCATTGGAATGTTTCACCGCGATTATAATATAAGAATCTCATAATTACATATGTGTAAAATACTATCTAAGAAACATAACTTTGATAACATACTACAAGGCGCATTGAGGCTTAATAAGAATGTTTTCCGTGGCTGACTAGAGCACACTGTTTCTAGCTATTACACTTTGTTTAATTCACGTTAAAAGAACCAATGAAACCAAAAATAGAAACTGTTCTCCGAAACCTAGTTGTTCTAAGTAAAAGTATCTACTTGATAAAATACTTCCTTATTAGAAAATAGTGCTTTTGAGTTAGCATAAAAATTTTAGCTCTATAATTTCAGGGAACGATCTGTTTTCTAATATTGAAGTTTGTTCTTTGGCTTGCTAAAAAAAATACACTCTCAACTACAAAATCAAGATTAATTTTCAGTTTTCGAAGGTGATAAAGAGTATTTTAAATTATACGTTAGACCGAATGCTATAATATAGACATAGCCAAGAGATCATTTCTTTTTAGTATAGGTAATTATGTCGCGGAAACATAGCACGAGCAGCGGACTCTTCCGGATCTAACTGGTTTCTGTAACGTCTCGCCAAGAAAGCTGCAATCACCTGCAAAATGATACGGTGGTATAAGAATTGTATGACAGTGTAATTGGAATCGCTGTTGCCATGCCAAATATAGTATTACTGTGCAACGAGTCATTGCTGTGAATTAAAAGTAAAGAACAATATGAATAAAATACAATTTTATATGACTAAATTTCGTTTAACTGTGCCGTTAAATAAAGCATTTTAATTTTTTAAAAATAAGTAAGAATTTATTTTACTATTAACTCTAACAACTTTTCAAATTTTAGAGTAGAGATGAAATTTGAGAAGTTAAATTTCAACTCTCTAAAATTTGAGAAGTTATAATAATTTATTACTTATTAAAAAAAAATAAATAAATAAAAAACTTTTTCTAACACTACAGTTGAACAAAATTACTCTTGTTATACAATTATAAATTCAGGTATAACATTGATTTTCAAATCATTGTACCTCTCGATAGAAAATAATCTACATCAAATTAAAAATGATAGACTCAATTCACAATAATAGTACATTTTTTACACACATATTTCTAATCAGTTAATACTTTACATGAATGTATTTACTTGAATACTTATATGACTCACATAAAAGAAAATTAATGAATGAAAACTTGTTTCTTTTTTTATGGCGATTAAAAGTGATTTGTGTCAATATTAATAAAAGCAATGATGCATTGACTGTATTTATGATGAATGGACTATGTTACATATCATCAGACATTAAATATCCATGATATTATCCATGATTTAATATCTCAAGTAAACACACAATATTTATTAAATTGAAACTTGTTTGCTAAGTCTGTTTTTGAGTAAGAGCTGTATATTAACTGCATTATGACCATAACCAATTTGTGAAAAGCACCCACCATCTATTAGGGGGGTCGTGCAGGGAGACTGGGGACATGGCGATGGTGTTAGACTAGAGGAAAGCACTAGGATTAGCTCGCGGATCTTTCTGGTTCCTGTAGCGCACGGTCAACCAAACACCAACAAACTGTAATCGACATAGTTAGTGCTTATTAAAAATCTAGAATAATTATGAGTATATGTGAATATTTTTTTAATATTGTAAAACGTTGCAAGTTTTTCATTAGTAAATTTCATTAGTATACATTTAATGTCATTGGGTATTGTGAACATTAAAAATGCCTCATCTTAATATTTGATGAATGTTAGATTAACTACTTGCCTCTGTAAAACTAAAGAACAGTCCAATCCCTCCACAGAGTTTGAAGGCATAGTCAATGGTTGACTGTAGCTTTTCCATACATGATGGACATTGACAATCTTTATCTGGATTGTTTGCGCAGCAGAATTTCTAAAAATTAGGTTTTATAAAAATAAAATAGTAGTAACCTTCAAACAATGTCTATCCATCTATGATTATGGTTAAAGAAACCATAATCACTAATGACTCACTGTTTGTTCCTCGCAACTTGGTTTGTTTGGTTTTATGGTTGTTGATAAGATGCTTGTAAATTGATCTGCAGCAGATGAAGTAGTTTTGTTGAAATCACAACAATGGAATGTGTTTTGAACTTTTTCTTGCAAGGTTACATCAACTTGATTCCAACCCTAAAAAGATTTGTAATATAATAAGGTATTGAGGGTAACAATTTGATAAGGATGTTGAACTTGTCTCAGAGTATTGAGTTGATGCTCACATGTTCTGCAAGTTGCTCCTGTTGTTTAGCATTAACAGCAAGACATGCACAGGCAATGCTGAATTGGATGAGGAATAACAGGAACAAAATGAGCATGTACTGTATTAATGTAATTAAGGAAACTATTTGATTTGCCCAATTAATATACATAATTATAAAAAAGGTGACGCAGAGATAAAGGATACAAAGAAGAGCAAAACTTGGTGATGTTTGACAGCTCCGATAAGTCCAAGTATGGATATAAGTATCAGTATAACTCCGCAAGCCAATATTCCTCCGATGATGGGCAGATTTGTAACTAGAGCAGAGGCCCTGCCGTAGACAGCTACTCCGATTAAGATGAACGCAACGACCTGTGCAGGTAAAGAAATAATAAGAGCACAGATGACGAGTGTACATACGTGTTGGCAGAGCACCTATATCTATTAAGTATAGATAAGAATTGCAAACAGAAGTATATCTCGAGACAATTGCTAAGAGTTACAAGTTAAATGAGGAATAAAATGGGTGTTTCATCAGCAAGCAAGAAGAGATACTCACGATATAGAGAATGTTGAGCGCCGTAAGAGCGTTTTTCGAGCACGTAAATCCCCCGCACATCTTGGTTCTGTCTCCAGCAGCAGCAGCAGGTTAGCCAGTATAGGTATACCGAGTCGAAAGACGGCCGCACACACCACCTCTATACCTTCTACAGAGAGAAGAATCCTCCGGGTGTCAGAGCGTCATATGTAGGGATAAGAAGTAAGAGCAGCAATCAGCCTATCACCACTGTTTCACACAGGTTTCACTGCAACTATATACTTATACTGCTGCTGGCTGCTGCCGCTGTGTACAGCAGAATAAGCTTATCGTCTAGTAGTGAGAGATAATAACTAGATTTACGACTAGCTTAAGCAGCTACCAGCAGCAGCAGCAGCAGAAGGACATTGAGTTGATGCAGAAAGCAGATCGAATGACCGAAAGCCCGAAAGGCGTAGGTGTGCTCGCGACGCGAGAGAGTCTCAAAAAATTAAGCAGACGACAGTGCGCACGCGCGCTCTGCGACTCTCTCGACTGGTACACATAATTCCTGTATTACCGACAGCCCGAATCTATAAAAATTTTGAAATAGCTAATAGTAGCGCATATATCGCCTATAAAATAAACGAGGCGCTAAATTTGAATGAGAACGCGTGTAAGACTCGTGATAATAGATATAGCTGTGTGTCTGTGATGTCGAGATGGAACTACTGAACATTCTGACGCACACGCGCGACTGCTCAAAGACCTTGGCTGATGCATAATTAAAACGCAAATATTCCTCTAATTTATTAATATAATGTACAATGCCATACGGGACAAGCAAAGTCGCTATGCTGAGGAGGGAGAGAACGAGATGCGGATAATTTTATTTTCCGCAACAGAAACAAGGATTAGCGCGGTGTGTGATTTCTCTCTCGCTATATACTTATAAACAAAAACATTATATAACTATCTATATGTATACATTATATTAGGCATGTATGAGAAAATCTTTGTATTTTCCCCATCGGTTATAGAGCTGGGGGTCGTTAATTGGCAAATTTTCAAAATGCGAGCGCACCTGATTTTTGGCATGATTTTTATTGTCGTTCGTTATAATTTATACAATCTACAAAAAAAAAAACAGCTAATAGTGGAACACGAGAAAAGTGTGCTTTGTGTGTGTCACTCCTATAATTCGGGCATTGAAATTCAACGAACAGTATATATAGGCATCGTTAGAAATGGTCGCTTAGCTAAAAAGTCGTCTACGATTGAAAATATATAGCGACGAGAAATCAATTACTATATTTTCAATAGTAGACGACTTTTTGTTCAAATTGAAGCTCTTTTCGCGTATACTTTGATCCTGTAAGTATAATATAGATTTTCCGTTAGCATCATCGGGAATTGAAATGTCACAAAAAGCGCACTTTCCTCGTGTTCCCCTGTTTTTTTATAGATTCTTGAAAATTGACCATTCCGATAATAAAAAGTTTCCTCATTCCATGATATGCGCAATATACACCGATGAAAATAACATAAGAAAGTCTTGTCGCATCCGGCAGATCAGCTCGCGCGTGTGAATCACAGTAGAATACACTTGCCTATAATACCTAAAATAATACAACGTCGATAATCGTTAATTGATATATAATCTCGCTGTTATATATATTGATACAAAAATAGCCACCGCGAATACATATCACGACGAAATATTTCGAGTATATAATATGCATATCGTCGCAGTGCTATAAATAAGTTTTTTTTTTTTTTTCAATAATTGCCATCAGTAGCAGGTGTATTATATATTGTATATAGTCCCCCCAGCCGCGCTGCAGCTGGCGAGAACCGCGAAGAGGGAGATACTTAGAGGTAGGCAAGAGCCGCGGAGAGCAACAAGATTTTCTGCCGCGATAAGTGCTGCTGATAAACGATCGTATAAAACCAACAGCGTAAGCCGGCTGTCTTTTCATTTTCCGAGCGAAAGCGGCCAATAAAGCGAATATAGCGACTTGTAGCGACAGACACTCATTGTCTCTCTCACTCTCCCTCTTGAGAGGTATATCTCGGACTATATACCTGCAGCATCGAATCGCGAGGAAGAGTGCGATGAACCCGCGCGGTTGATAATAATAATAATAGTATACAATAGCACCCAAACCAGCAGCAGCAGCAGCAGCAGCAGCAGCAGCAGGAGGAGAAGAAGATTCGAGACATGCAGCAGCAGCAGCAGCAGCAGCAGCAGCAGCAGGAGAGCAGCGCAGCCGCAAGGCAGTGGCCACAGTACCTCGCCGCGATAACCGGTAAATTTTGCACAGACTTGTACATTGTCATAAGATTGGAGTCTCGCGGAAAGTCAAGATGAGAGAGAGAGAGAATTGTTGCAGCTACAATGTCGATGGCCATAACGGGTGCGCACATCGGTTGGACCTCGCCGACCTTGCCATACCTGAAGGGACCTACATCCCACTTGCCGATCACGTCGAACGACGCCTCCTGGATCGCCTCGTTCTACCTTCTGGGCAACCTTCCGGGCAACGTGCTCGCGGCTTTCCTCGTCGACTGGCTCGGACGGAAGACGAGTCTCCTGCTGGCCGGTCTGCCCCTCAGCCTCGGCTGGCTCCTCATCATCTTCGCCTGGCATCCTTACGTCCTCTACGGCTCGCGCTTCCTCAGCGGCCTCGGCCAGGGCCTCGTCTACGTCGTCTGTCCCATGTACATCGGCGAGATCGCCGAGAAGGAGATCCGCGGCGCCCTCGGCTCGTTCATCAAGCTCATGGTGACCTTCGGCGAGCTCTACGCCCACGCGATCGGTCCGTTCGTCGGTTACGAGGCGCTCGGCTACAGCTGCCTCCTCCTCTCGGTTCTCTTCTTCCTCGGCTTCGCCTGGATGCCCGAGTCGCCGTACTACCTGGTGATGCGCGACCGTCGCGCCGAGGCCGAGCGGAGTCTCCGGCGTCTGAGGCCACTGGAGCAGCAGCGGATCGACGAGGAGATGGACCAGATGCAGAAGGCCGTCATCCGCGAGCTGAGCGACCGGGGCCGACTGGGAGACCTCTTCTGCGGTGGCAACCGACGCGCACTCCTCATCTGCCTGGGGCTCCAGCTCGTGCTCCAGTTCAGCGGACTCGCAGCCATCGAGTCCTACACCCAGGAGATCCTCGAGGAGAGCGGCGACTCGGACATCCCGGCGCCCCTCGCCGTCATCCTGCTGAGCGTGTTGCAACTGGCGGCCGGACTCGGCGCGGCGGTACTCGTCGACCGGATCGGCCGCAGACCCCTCCTCGTCGGCTCGACTCTCCTCGCGGGTGTCGCCCTCGCCGTCAGCGGTATCTTCTATCTGCTGAAGCTGAGACTCGGACTGGACAGCCGAGGCTACGGCTCGATCCTCGTCGCCTCGGTAATCGGCTACGAGCTCGTCATCGCCTTGGGACTCAACCCTCTGGCCTACATGATGCTCGGCGAGCTCTTCCCCACCAACGTCAAGGGCTTCGCCGTCTCGCTGGCCAACCTCTGGGCCTCGCTGCTCGCCTTCGTCGTCTCCAAGATGCACCAGATCCTCACCGACAGCTTCGGCATCGACGTCTCCTTCGGCTGGTTCGCCGCCACCTGCTTCCTCGGCCTCGGCTTCATCGTCCTCTTCGTACCCGAGACCAAGGGCAAGTCTCTCCTCGAGATACAGGAGGAACTCAACTGTGGCCGACGACGACGACGACGCCCCAAGAGAAAGGACCTAGCCGACTCGCTCCAGATCAGCAGCATAGCCTAAGCTCTTGATGATGCTCATGATGTATTATCGTCGGTATATAGTGAGATCTGAATCTCTCTCTTTCCCCCCCCCTCTCTCTCTCTCTCTATTGGCGCGCGCCATCGTCTCGTGTTCGCCGATGCGAATTCGAACATCTTATGTATACTGTAAACATTTTAGGCAACGCACACACTGCACACACAGTGAGACTGATATACATGTATTTATATAATCTACTAATAATATCGAAAATGATGTGTACATATTTCTCAGCGGAAAATATATACATGCCGCTACTCACTCACTCAAACTGCACACATATATACTCGAAGCAGTTCGTTTCACACAGTGTTTAATTTTTAATTCTCGTGTAATAGCTGTATGTGTTATTGTATATACTGTAGCTCATCTCTTCTGATAAGGTCAATTTTGCATTTGAAATTTCTGTACGTTACATACACGTCGCTTGTATATGCGACGACGACTCTCATCGCGTGTTGTTTTGCATTTTTTAACAAGCGCGCAATTTCGTTCGCAATTATATTATGGACACTGAATGAATAATATTTTATATTGCACAACGAACAATTAGGTTTCCGAACGAAAAAAACTACTTATTATAATTGTAATAGTCGTTCAAAATTATTATTGACTAAATCTTTTTCATTTGAAATCTGATTATATACACAAAACGAGAATATAAAACGATATTGGTTCATTATTTCAAGTCTGTGTAATTTTCCGCTTCTAGCACGTCTCACTCGACTGACAAAAGAATATAGATAAGGATCGAAATTTTGCACACGTTTCATTGACTGTTATACCAACATTGCGCGATCTACTTTGGCTCAAATGTCTATATGTTTATTACAACACTTCCAGAAGTTACCATTTCTATAGAAAACGTTGCCTCCATTTTAAAACTATACCTATATATAGTCAGGGGCGTCGTCGTAGGCTCGACATGCTATACTCACTGCGACACGACAAGTTGTGGCACATTAGTAATTTTGAAATCACCATAAAACCTTAAGTGGCAGTGTTTTATATATGGCACTCAGTGCACGCGGCGAAATAAATTAATCAATTATGCGTATTAGAAAAATTAAAAATGTATAATGTAAAAAATACGCGCGGTGTATACAAGAATTGTTCAATAACAAAATAACCTTGAGGATGTTTCAAGTTACGTAGCTTACTATGTCACTTAAAAAAATACCGTAAAAACTCAATAAACTTTGCGTCTTTCAATTGCAACGTATTTTTTATTATTCCTTATATGTGCTCCGCAATCTATATACCAACACTGCATGAAATGGATGAACGTTTGTAAATAATGCTGCAATAATGCGCAAAGTTTGTTCAAAACACTAAAAAGTCTTTTGAGAATAAATACATAAATGCAAATATATCAATTTGTATACGATCCAATTATAATACATAGTATAGATGATACGTTGGTTCCTATAAAAGCTTTTTAAAAATTTAAATTTATTTCTGAGTTTTCTAGCATTGTAGTGAAGTTAACAAGGTTAAACGATCTTCAAATTCAATATTATTACGTTTGAACAAGAAAAATTAAGGCCTTAAGTTATGGTACCGATTTGTGTAATATCGATCAGCTTTTAAGATTTCTAACTACATATCATCATGTTACTATACAATACAGTTTAAAAAAAATGTTTCAACTGACAAATTATTCCTAAATGCATATGCATATCAGTATCGTGACACTTATAATACACAGTATGCACATGTACTTGCATTTTCATCCACCTCTTTATCTCTATTCCCCCCTCCCCCTCTCACTCTCTCTCTTTTTGTGGAAAAACCCTGTCGCATACTCGAATGCAAGTATAATACTCGTCGTCATATCATTTTCACACAAGTAGTAAAAGCAATTCTTGATTTGTTGCTCTTGACTTAAAATAGAAGAGCGACCAATTCAAGGTTCAGCGAAGACTTTTTTTTAGGCATCGGCATTAGATTATATTTATATATTTTTGTTGCCAGCTTATTCTATAATACCTACGTCATTGGAATTTATTTGTGAAATTTTTGTTATATAAATATCTTATGCTTACTTTTTGCTTCTCGGTATTAGATAGAATTGATAAACATATTTTAATGAACAATCATTAACATTTAACTGAGGCTTTGAAATAACAAAAACATTTTGGAAAGTACTTATTTCGATTCAAGAAACAGATAAATTTTATTTTCATATTATCTAATTAATAAACTGTCGAAATTTCTTAATATAATATAAGTTCATAATTATATAGGCGATGCTCAATTCAATATACGATGAAGATGAATGATATACTAATTAATGATGTCTGCTGTTTGTAGATAAAAATATATCAGGGGATTACATTACGCCAAGTTAAACCTACATTTCTTGTTAATACTTATACGAAAGTTCTTATCTTAGGTGTGAATAACAATTTATTTTTTCAAAGAAACGAACATAGCAATAAAATTTCTTGATTCTATCGGTGCGCGCATAAACTTGTGTTATTGTATGTAAAAACGAGGAAGGATAATCTTATCTACTGTAAAATATGCATGAAATTTTCAAAATGAAAGAAGCTTTTTTTGTCAATTATATTAGTTATTATTGTATATGAGGAAAAACGCGAAAAAAATCCAGAAATGAGTCAAAACAAATTTTGGAACACGTGCGCCTGCAACCGTTTTGTTCTAGTTCAAAACGACTTTCCAACACTAAAGCGAAAATCTACACTTATAGGATGTAAGTACAGGAAAAGAGCTTCAATTAGAAAAAAGGACCGTTAAAAATGGTCGCTTAGATAAAAAGTTACTGCGATCTAATTTAGCGAAAAAATCCCAAAATTTTCATGACTTTTCGCTATTTTCATTTGCGATTCGATGTATTACCTCAAATTATCAAACATAAAATCGATAATGATTTGTTATTATGTAGCAGACCGCGGAAGACTGCATTTACGTTGATTTGATAGTTAAATAATTTTATATTAGGACATAGTGTTAGAGAACAGCCGTAAAAATGAGGGGCATGCTACCATCGCGTAATACCGCGTTTATGTCAGATAAATAAGTGCATATATTTATTATATGTATAAGATCTCAAAAAAATTTTGAGTTTAGGAAAGGCATAAAACTGTTTAGAGGATAACAAGTGAAAAGAGAAAATAGATGGAAAACCACAGTTTGATGTGACAGTGAAATTCAACCAATTTTCACGTTATTACAAAATTTGAACTTTTATTGATTGATCGCAATAAACTTATAATTATACTACTTACGTATTTAACTGCTGCCGATTATCTTGATGTGTCAAATTATAAGTCAATGAATAAATTTGTAATACTTTACTACTGTATACCATTATACTGCAGAATTTATTGTGCTTCGCAAATTTGTACATACAGCGCACTCGTCAAAAATAAATAGTATAGCCATTATTTCCGCGGAACCAAACATTAATGCAAATACACTCTTGATATTTTCAAAATCTTTATTAGTTGTCATACATAAATAATGCATTCTCCGCGATGGTAATGCGTATCGACATACTGCTGATGTATTCTTTTAATGTCTATTTTGTTTCTACACAATGATTACAGTAGTTTATGATTTTCCACGCATTTTTGAATTATCGTACAATATATATATATATTGCACTGCAGCTATTTTGGTATCAATTATACAATTATCATTAACATGATTATTATTCTTAATTCTTAATACATACGACCTTGGCACGATTGTCCTGCATCATGCCGTTATAATATATCTTCTTTTGTTTATTTATTTTTTGTCACTTGTTTATTATTCAAAGTATTGTAGAATTAACTTTTGTACAACGAGCCTACAGTGTAATTTAACAATTGACAACAACGATCACGGATCTGTATTCCGCCATTTTTTCAATAACATTACTCTTAATAATTGTTCATATTATATAATCAAGTGCGTTCATTATTCTTTTCGCTATTGTATTTACAAGAGTAGATCCTTCTTTAAAAGCTTTTTCAGCCTAATTATTCGTACTGCTTTAATTATATTATGAGTATCATAGTTACGTCTGATAATACTGCCACGAGAGTTTGCTGTTTTGCAGCCTGAGTATAAATGTATTCATACATTGGCACAACTAGGATTTTGCGTTCTTCATATGATACGAGAAAGAAATGTCATGATGACAATTGTCTTTTTATTCCCGCCCACACTTTTTATTAGATTGAAAGAAAAAATTAGAGGTCAATGTATATGTACATATAGAGCAACGTCAGATGTAGTAACTCAACGGATATAATAATAATGGAAGCTTAATACATAGTTTTGCGTGAATTTAGTGGCCTACTCTGTTTGTCCGCTTAATTATTGGCTGATATACTTATATATGTGTGTGTATATATATAGTTTCTTCGTTGTCGAGTGCGCGATCGCCAAGCGACTCGACGAGTACACGCAGATAATACAAATATATGGAATGCCAACAATAATTTTGACGCAAGAATCCCCTTAAATTCTATAGATCTAGAAAAGCAAGTAGCCTACTATAATACAATCTGTATTTTGAAAACAATCATAATATCATCATCAACCACACGACGTTAACATTGCGCTCTTCTTCTATATAATATTATGCATTCAAAAATCTAACGTGTAATAATATTATCATTTTCTTGTTTTTCATATCAATCTTTACACTATAAATATACGTATTTTAACATGGTTATAATTAGTGAATCATATACGTGATTGTTTTCATTAAAAAATATGGTAACTGTTAGTTGCTTATATTATTAGTGATTATCTTTCGATACTCATGATTGTAAGTTTTAGTATTACATTATACTCTCACTGAGAGATAAGTTTCAAACCTTCGTTTTCTTGCTCGGTTTTTTTTAAGAACTGCCTATTACACTGTTTCTTTAACTTTGCCGAATAATTACGCGTTGAATGGCGTAGGGCGTAGGTGCTTAAATGCCAGTTTTGCCTTATCATTTGATGCGCTCCTCAATTCAGCAGATGTATTTGTTATAAGATATGACAATAATGCAAAAGCGATTTTCTCTCATTCAGTAAAACCGACACGCGAGCGCATAGAAAAGGTACTTTTAAGGGAGTACTACAGTAGATAGCTAATGTAATAGTCAAAACAAGTCCACATTTTATTTCTTGTTTATTTGTGAGATAAAAAAAATATAATTGGGTGACTTCGTGTTGTGTATCTAGATGAATTTTAGCGTTCGAAAGTTTCAAGGGTAGGCACATCAAATTATTCATTATTATTAGTACTCCCTTAAAACACAGTTTTTTTTTCTTCAAAAAGCTTCCTTCAACTTTTACCTTCAGACTATTATGTTAATATAGTCAATAATTTTGCAGGATTATGATCAACACTAGCGTTTACATATTATTCGCACATCGGATGATCAGATCACGGTAAACTGCTGATGAATAAACAAGTAATATAAAGATTGAGCGCAAGCAGTAGTATGCGCTTTACTTTCAATGACTCGTTATAGCAGTGTATTTTGGCATCATTCTGATAACTTGTACAAAACTTGAAGATATACACCGCTGCTCTGGTTTTTGTCTGCAGGTTTCGCGGGGGAGGCCGTCTTGGGAACGTATACATGTATTATAGTTGCTACGCGCGATGTTTAATAAAAAGTGTTAAACTTCTAGCGGCAAAGAGACCTTTATCGAAAATATTACAAAGTACGTAAACTAATGACGAGAAGTATCTATATATTTTTTTATTTGACAGATGTATGGATTTTTACATTTTTCATGTCTATTGAATGGATTAGAAGTGAAATATTCTTTTTACAAAGTTTTCAAGTCTAAACACTTTGAACCTTTTTAATCCGATATTGATATTCGCAAACGACGAGCAGCCAAACGAAAGCCATAGATATGAAAAATGTAAAATTCATGCGTCACGTAGTAACGTTTTTTTTTCAAATCGAGAATTCAAGTCGATATTCTGTGCCACAGTATTAGGCTATAGATAGATGTATGAGATACATTTTTTAGTTGAACCAGTTTTTTCTCTGCACAGCTTCCTTCATTGAAATCACAAATTTTAAATGACCTTGGTATAAAAAACGAAATTGAAATTTTGATGAAGCAGTAGCGAGAAATTGTTTCGTCGAGGAGTAAAAAATTATAATCACAAGTTCGGATAAATAATGAGGATTTAGTAGTATCGTGGCAAACTTTTTTGACAGCCAGTTTCAGTTCTCTTATCAGGAATTCAAGGTCAAGGTCAAATTGTCTCTGACACATTTTTCTTGAAAGTTGAAAGTGCTCGCTAAAACAGATATCCGTCAATATTCAAAATCGGATACCCTGTATAAATGATTGTGCATACATTAAAGATTATATGTCAAGAAAGTGCATTAAGAAAAAATAGTAGGATTTTAGAAGATGTAGGTATATCTATATACCTATAATTCAATAATTGGCGTGTTTAGCTTGGCGGTTTTACACAAGTGTAAGACATCAAGCTAAACACGACATCGTATACTATAAAAATAAAAAATAAACAAAATAAAATAACTTGTAAATTATAACCAGTATTTATATTACATGAGACTAATATAGAAGATAAACAGAACTAATTAACATACGTTTTTAATATAACTACTCGGCTTTGCTCGCCAAGCTTTAAAAAAAATCATGTTCACAAATGTCGATATTGTCTACTAATTTGTACTATCGTATATACTTGTTGATTTTAAAACTATATGCACATCGATTTGGGATAATTGGATAGTTTGGGATATATATTACGTTGAACTGATTATTATATGAATCACGGTATAAAAACTTGATCAAATGCCAGCGAGAGAGCAATGATAGAACAATTGCGAAAAAAAACTGTACAACGAGTCGAAGAAATTAATTTCGGCTGACGGAGAGAAAATCTCGCTTTTTCATGAGACATTTCTTTATTTTTAGCGATGCTGCAGATCAAGAACATCAGCAGCGGCAGCAGCGTAGTTTGGGCACTGCAGAGATTACCATATTTCATTTGTGCTTCTCTTTCTTTCACCTTCAGCTATAGCTCAAGGCGGCAGCGAGGTCGTCGTGTTCCCGGGCGTCGATGAGTCTCGGTTCAACGAGTTCAGTAACTCCTCGTTTTCCTTGCGGACTGAAACAAAGAAGATAGGCCAACTGCATTGTTTAGTTTAATAGCGCGAGGCTTTGCTTGCGCAGTGGCCGCAATTCTCTCATGCTTCCGTCAGCGATTTATGCATTGTTAATAAATTTAATAAAACATGCTGCGACGGCTCTAATGCCTTAATCAAACTTGATGGATTAGTTTTACAATGTGTATAGCTCTGAACACTTCATGCGTCCATAAAGTACTAAACTAACGATATGGCAAGCAAACTTTACAAAACACACAATTATTGATTCAAGCAAAATACTATATATTATTAAGCATATTAAAAGGAAAACTTTTGTTATTATTATTATTACAAAGTTATTTTCAGAAAAAAAAGATGGCGACAGAGTAGATTATCGTGAGTAAAAGAAAATATTTTTATAGCCGAAAAGAGGCAAGTTATGTACGCTTCGGATGTACGCTAACAGGGAAATATTTCACACGCGCGTTCACAGGGCTCTTAAGCTCTTGCCGCAGTTTCTCAACGCGAGCGAGAGAGAAAAAGAAAACAAGCCATGGCGTGTATATAGTCGTACAAGTATAGACGCCTGCATTTTCTCGATGCACTCGTTTTCTTTTCAATGTGCCCTGACTTTTACGGTCGCGAATCAAATGAAAGCCAACAACTTGGCTGCTGCTACTGCTGCTGCTGCTGCTGCTACTGCACAAGCGCTTCTCGGTATACATTTTTAAAATAATCTGACTTGATCATTATCAAAGTTAAACAAAGATGAAGTGTGTGTGTTTGGAATATTTATGTTCGCGCGATAAGGCATATCTATCAATACAGGCTGAAGAAAAGGCTACGAGTATACTGCAACTAACAACGACCTGTACTTTTTTGCTCGCGCTTGTCAATCTGGCGGCAAAAAAGTGATGAGCTTCTACGTATTAGTTTCATTCTGTGACCTGTGATGTCGGGTTGAAAAAAGATCATTACTCGTGTATTTACATTTGTTATGGAAATTGGTGGATCACACACACACGCACGCACGCACGCACGCACGCACGCACACGCGCACACACACACACGCACTAAAAATCTGAATATTTATTCAAACTAAACAAAACTTTACATGCTTATAACATATGTGCAACATATGGTATTAGCACTATTAGCAAGATTTCCATGGGTGGATAGTTCCGGTGACCCAGATCAGTTTATGGACCATGTAATAGTGCTAATACCATATGTTGCACATAAGTTATAAGCACGTAAAGTTTCGTTTAGTTTGAATAAATATTCAGATTTGTATAAAGAAAAATAGTTTTGTTTAATTTTTGCCTATTTAACCCAGACTGGTCCCCTAAAGTCAGGTCTCAGATGAGAATCAAGCGGAGAGAAGAGAAGGAAAGTGCGAATCGAGTATGTGAGAGGAGAGAGAGAATCATGTGCGTGCAGTGGTAGCGAGATAATTACATTAGCGCGGTGCTCGGCGAGCTCCTTCGAGCCGGTGGGCGGCCTGTGAAAGCTGCTATGTGTGAGGGTGACGACGACAGCGAGGACCGCGGCAGCAAGGATGAAAAGGAAGGTTCCGAGCAGGATCATGGCGATGCGTCGGTGTCGCCGCGCCCGCTCGAGCTCGCGCGGGTCCTTGACCTGCAAGTTCTCTTCGAGGCTCGTCGGGGTCAGCAGCACCGAGGGGCTCCTGGTACCGCCATCCGGACGCATTGGTCTTGACGAATCTCGTCGCTGCTGCTGGGCAATGCTCTGACGCCGGGTACCACCGACCTTTGCCTTACAAACGCTCGCTCGACGACCGTCCCCTGCGAGTCGACGTATAACCATCCCACCGTCATATAGAAATTATTATATGTATCGTATGTGTATAGTCAGAATTGCCAGATATCTATAAAGCGCTTTAAGCCTTTAATTGATAAATTGTCGCCGCAATAAACCGCAATGATAAATCACCGCAGCAGAGTCAAGGAAAGTAGCAGCCGACGAAAGCTTGCTGGGAGCTATCTAATACCAACGTAGATGTGTCGGTAATTCTATTATTCTTTCTATAGTTAAAAATTCCATTGGCTCGCTCTGATATAATTTATTAATGCGGCATTACAGGCCTGTTACACCTAATATAATATACCTAAAGGCGTGGGTCTGGCGCAGCTGTTGGCTCGGGGCCTATTGGAATGGCAGTTGGAATTGGAACTGCGCCTGCTGTTGGAGCCGTGCAACTGCTGATGCTGCAGCTCGACGAATTCGGAGGGACGTCGCTGTCGTCTGGGCCTACCGGTACTGTGCTGCACGTTGTTACCTCCGGCCTGAGACGAGACCGAGCTGTTGCGCCTACGCTGCTGCCTGGACCTCGTCACAATCTGCTGCTGGTGGTGCTGCTGCTGCTGCTCGAGCGACGGTCCAAAGTCAGACGACGGCGACGAGTCTTGAGCGGCTGCCTCTACCGGAGCTGCCATGTCGTCGATGTAGAAGATGGTCTGCTCCTCCGAGGTCGCCGAAAGTCGGCGACGTGAGTAATCCAGCTCGCGGATACCCACCGCCTCCATCCTATGCTATTACTATTATTGTTATTGCTCTTATGGCTGGGATGTGTCAAATATCGCGCAACGGGAAGATGCGATGCCTATAATATGAGTCGAGTGTATACATCCTCCAGTCGAATAACGCTTCCGCGTCCGCATTATTGTCCTTCAATCGAGCGAGCAAATCCCTGCTGCTGCTGTGCTCCACTTTCTGGCATTGCCAACTCTGTCTGCTCTATAGTAGTTTGTCAACAGTCGCTCCAGGCGACGATTAGGCTTTTTGCCTCGTTAGAATGAGAGCTTGGCGCCGCCTCTAAATCCACCAACACCTCCATGTTCCAGCTAGCTGAAAATTAGTACTTTTTCAGCTTCTCTGCCTTTGACAATTTTCCAGCTATTGAACCTTGACTTGAGTTGTTGTTTTTATTGTTCTTGTTGTTGCTGCTACTGCTGCTGTTGTGATTGATTATACTTAACCAAAATATGATCGACTTTCAGGGGTAAAAATCAAGAGTGAAAGTTAAACGTTTGCGCGCGCAACAACGAGATAAAAAAAATAATGGGTGGCTTTTTCGAACTCGGAAGTAACGTATCGTGTTATGTTTCTAGATGAAAATTAGCGTTTGACAGTTTACAAGGTATAGGCTCATCACATCTACGCCTTTCTCAAACCCGGTGCCCGAAAAAATCGGATCACGATAATATGGGATTCGAACCCACGACCCCTCGAGAACGTCAGGCAGGTGCGAGATATAGATGTGTGCTCTGCTTATTATCACATTGTTTCGCAGAATTACCGCATATAGGTATCAATAAAAATTGCCGAAAAAATCTATTATGGACTATATATACACCCATAGAAGGATGAGCGAGTGACGCTTGTAGAGCGAGAAGTTCGACGTCAGAGCCATAGCAATAACTGGCTCTGGCTTAAAAATACACCCAACTCGTCTATTTTCAGGGCAGCTGATCTCAAGTTTGCAACGCGCGGATCTGTGCCGATTTGTCCGATGCTTTTCTTGTACTTTACATTATTCTGCAAGCGTATACGCTGATAAGTAATCTACTGCATATTTATATATATATATATATTATATAATATAAGCTGTAAAAGCTAGTGACCATTAAAGAATTTTGAGAATTGAGCAGTTTATGAAAAGTTTCTTGTTGCGCTATAAAAAATTTTTTATAAAAAGTTTATTGTTGAGAATAGCGAAAAATCACGAGAAAAGGGACGAATTATCCTTGATTCTGAAAAATCCCAAGATTTTCATGATTTTCGTGAACTTTTTACCTACAACCGATTATTATTAATGATTTGTTTTTTCAAATTGAAGCTCTTTTTCCGTACTTTAATCCTATGCGTATTACGTACCTATGCATTTTCCGTTTGTGCCCTCATACAATCTAATAAAAGTTATTATAACTTCAGCAAATAATACTATAATATATATAGTATAGTGCCGGGACATACTTGCACTATATTAAGTTTTACTACGTAACATAGTTCTGCTAAACTTAATAATAACTTTTATTAGATCATTTTTCTCAATGTGCCGTTGAACTGATGACTACTTTTCGTTATGAACTTCAATGGTCGAAAAAACAGTGTCACAAAGCACTTTTCTCTAGTTCCACTGGTTTTTCGAACATTGTACCGTGATATAATGAACAAAAAATCGAGCTAGAAAGCCCTTTTGAAAATTTGCTATTATCTGAGTCCTCTAACTGGCGAATTTAAAAAAATTTCCTCATATACGTCGAGATAAACTTGGCTACTACAGTATAGTAGTAGTAGTATAGTACAAAATGAACTAAATATTTACACGGGGAAGCGCGTCAGTGACTCATCCGTGGAAAATTGTATTTACGCTCGGACCGACGAGCTGGAATTATCTTCAATTTCGAATTCGGAACATTCTTTGAACTTGCGGCGGATAAGCCTATAGCGTCATTATTCGGAGAGATCGGAAAATAGATGAACAACTGTGAAGTAAGTTTTTCTTTTAATGCAAAATATTTCTTATGTATATAATTTATATTACGTATATAATTATTATATACTGAATTAAGAGTGAAAGGAAATAATCAAACAGAAATTCAGTGTGTATACAGCTTGCAAAGAAGGACGTTACTTTAAAAAGACCCTCGCGCTCCAGAAGTTAGCTTGATGATCCAATTTTCACCATATTCTACAGACCAAAACGTCATTACACGCCGCTTGAGCTTTTACAGTTTCGTCAAATACGCTTGAAATGGGCATTTGCCATTCGCTTTAGATGCATAAAAAGGATTTCTAAGGTCTTCTTATGGGAATTTAACATGGGAAAAAATTAACGCAAAATTTAATATTACCAGAATCAAAATACAAAAAAGAGTTGGATAATAAAATATGCATCATATACACAGAGATCGTATAAGGCAAAGTCCGAGAACGAAGGGAAATTTCGATATGAATTTGGCAGCTCTTGGTGTGAACGTATAAGATCTTGTGTACGCAGCTCGACATGGCTCTCGGCTTAACTTCAAATTGCTTTTTTCCCCCGGCTCTCTGCACTCCTTCCTTTTCACACAGTTTTCAGCTCATATATGGATTTTCTAGTTGTTTTTTATAGATATTTTTTTTTCATTTCACGTGTTACTCTAATGTTGATGTGAAAGAGCTTCGTTTGCTATTACGTACTGAGGACTGAAAAGTGATGAAGAACTTCAGCATTAGTGCAATGGCGTCTCAATAAGAGGCTCAATCTGTCCGATAGGTGCGCTTTGTAATTTGGATTTTCAAGCTGCGCGAGCGGAGATATGAGCTTATACGAGAGCTGTCCATAATATACGTTTCAGCCAGATGACCCAGATCGTCACGACTTCATCCAGTTCGTATATGGACTATATATACTTCGCTTGAGATAGAAATGTAAATGTGCCATTAGCATAAGCTATGTTCTCGAGAAATATTCTTCTTTTAATACTGGATCAGCTTATATTATTCAAAAAATAATATAGCTATGCACGTGTGGCTATAGAATGTGAAAATTATTAAAGATGAGAAAAAAGAAGTTCAAAGCACTTCAACTTTATGAGCGCGAATCACGTTCGCGCGTATACGATTCATATTCAGGCACCAGCAACAACCTATAAATCTCATTTAATTTTCATCCAACTTCTTAGCTGCTATCAAGACGTACTTTTTCACTTTTTCTTATACGAAACTTTTTCGTCGTATTGGAAAAATGGGCGATTTACAAGCTACTTCAAGACGATTTTTCACTTAACTGAAGGTAAGCTATATCTATGAAATCTTATAAGTGGTTTTTTGTATAACATAAGAAATAATAAAAATCATGATAGAAAGATTGCTCCCTATTTGAAAATTCGCCAAATAATCCATCTATAAAAGGGAGATTTCTACCTATTTATAAAAGGGAGATAGCGATTATCAACTTCAGAGCGTTAGGTAGAAAAAAATGCGCTGCTATTTTTTTAGAACAAAAAAAAATTGTTTACATGCCGGCGCGCGCATGAATAAAGCTCAAGTAACCCGTAAAACTGACGAAAATAAAAGGATATCCTCCGGGCGGATGACCTTTCCTCGATCTAGTAGTTCGAGTCCATGTACGTACAGACTTGACGTCGCTGCCCTTTTCTCGAGACATTCTTTTTCAATCCACACGTTCCATAACGACCAAATTATTTGAATTACATAAATTAGAATGGATTTACTGATAAATCGTCACACTCTCGATAGACTTGGCGAAAGCTACTGCACTTGGCCGCCGCAACTAGTGGCTTTTTATTAGTCTATCGCGCACACTTTGCTCGCAATAATAGCCAAAAACGATAAAAAAAAGCGCAGTATAATACTTAACTATAGGTACTCATAAGAAAACGACGACGGTTCCTGCAAGTGCTCTCGTAAAAGAGCGTGTTGTAGTATCGATGTATATACAGCATGGCTTCGCCGTGTTACAGCGCTGATATGCGGATATCGATCGGCGCGCGGTGTGGGTCCGAGGAAACTAATATTCGCCGCTCGTGGCCGGAAGACGTCCGATAAAAATACATTGATGCATACTCTATCATAAAACTGCTAGTAACTTGCCATTTAACTATGTATATTTATGTAGGTCGACCGGCGAGGAATTTAGTTTTATATATAATATAATAGTATGTATAAAATGTACCTACTATGTATACCTACTATTTCAACCAAGTACTTTCGACGTAATCTCCTGCGTGTACTAGCATGACAATGATATAACTTTAATCTGTGTCCCTTGATAGGTTATATCGCCACTTCCTGCAAAGACTAGTATAACTAAAATTTTTTGCTCTTATTAAAAGAAAATCTGAGTTGTACTGGTCTTCGTAGGAAGCGACGATATACGCATGTTCAATGCAAAGTCAAGTATTCTATATTTACACTATAATTAGCTATAGTTTAGACTAACTATTCAATTCGATCGCACCAGTTTGAAAATCAGGTTATTTAAAGACCACGTGTATACTGTTTACTCTTTCGAATTTTTGTATAATACACTCACAAAGGGTGTAATCTTTTTGAACGAAAATAGACTCGCCACTAAACGGTAAAATAATTTTCCGTCGCTTACAAGTTTTCGAATTGCCCATACTCTTGTAAAACTGCGTTGACTTTACCAACAACTCAAATCAAGGCACATAGTTAGATCATAAATGATTCAACTTGGATTGTGCGGTGAATAGCTCGATTATAAGTATTATAAATTGATATATATATGTATACAAAAAGAGCCGACGTCGAGGCGTAGAATACCCGGCAGAACAAATGCGAGTTTTCGAAAAAAAATTTGCATCTTTGTAAGATCAAATCTCCACTAATCTTCAGGTATATACAAGCATGAAATATTTGTATCAATTTCTAAGAAAGATTGAACATCATCAGTTTCAAAACGTCGACGCTCAAGAAAAACACGGTCGAAAGATCGGATTCTACGCCCCGAATGAAAATATTGGCAGCTGTTGCCTCGATCTTGAAAATTACCAACGCAGTCATGACGGCAGCAGCAGTAGTATAGCAGCAGCAGCAGCAGCAGCAGCAGTAGCGGCAGTTTTGGTGGCGCACCAACATCCGCGCGGATTTCACTGATCACACGGATTAAGTGCTGACGAGGTAGCAGAGATTGTCAGTCGGCTCATCTCAGCACGCGATCGGCTACTTATATTTCGGTTCGCGCAGCGCGCGGCTCTGCCACCGAAGAAACCTACCGGCTGACTGGAGCCTCGCGCTGCAGACGTGCGCCTTTAATTTAGAGGCATGGAGCGCCCTCGACCTCGCGCGCCTCTCTCTCTCTCTCTTACCCACGCCCGCGCGCTCCGCCACGCTCTATATATAAGCACGCTTCCCAACTCTCCTCTCGCAGCTATCCCTACCTAGTTTACTTCTTCTCTCGCGTTTCCACACGTCTTTATTGTTCCGATTGTTCCGCGCGCGCGCATACACACAATGAGAGTACGCAAGATTCCGATACTCCGCTGTATATGTCGTAGTACTATCTCCTTGTGCTGCATCAGATGTGTCGATGCAGCGCATCAGTTGGAACTCGAGTACAGTGTCGCGTAATTGGCTGAACAGAGAGAGAGGTGGGTGAGGGGGTGGTGAACTATTCAGAGCTGGAGGCCCTTTGTCAGGCCTTATCTTTGTCGCTATCGCGCTTTTCCGGCTCCCCTTTTTGCACACTCGACTCGGCTTTAGGCCGAAAATCGATATTAACAGTAGGCCACAGACCGGAATTCAAACAACGTATATATATATAATTCATCTGAGATTCAGCGAGATCAGCTTGAGCATTGTCTGATGAGCGAGTGTCGCAGTCGAGATACATGTATAGCGAGAGAGGGATAATGTCGCGAAGGAGCGCGAGGCTGCAACAGATATATATAGGGGACAAAGCTTTATTCTGAATCGACGACAGCGAGATTTTAGCTGCCTCTCGCGGCTTAACTCTCGCATATACATATAGCAGCAGCAGCAGCAACAGCAGAGCCAGCGCCTCTCGTGCGCCGCGCTCGGAAAAACTCGAGTGTGTTTCAGGCTCTCTCTCTCTCGCAGTCGCGAAAATCAATAGCGCGAAGGAAAAATTCCGTTGAATTTAACGGCCACCCCGCGCTTCTTTGTATTTAAGGCCCGCGCTTTGCCGGCCGCATGCTGTGTTTCATTTTATTATAGAAAAAATCCTATTGTCCATGCGCTCTATATATATATACATACTCTACATTTGTATACGTGCAACGTATGGCGTGCAGTGCATGTGTATATGTGTGTGACTCACCCATCTCGTCGATAATCGGGGCCATCCTGAGAGTGACACCGACGAGGAGCAGCGACATGGCGAGTAGAAGGCAGGCCGTAGCGACGATTGTCCAACGCGCGCGGGGCGGCAGGTCATCCGGGTCGACGCCGAGCTCGACTTCGACGCCCTCGACGTCGACCAACTGGCTGCTTCGGTTCTTGCGTTTCCGGCGCTTCCGCTTTCTGCGGGGTCTGTGATGGTGCAGATAGCCCTGCTGCTCCTGCGAGTCCGCCGGCGACGTGAGCCCGCCGAAAAGACCTGTGCCCGCCGCTGGCATCAGACCTGCGGGTCCGCTGAACGTCTCCTCGTCCTCCTCGACGTCGTCCGCAAAGTTGAACGACGGGTACTCGTCGTAAAAGCTTTTTCTTCACATACACACACGTTTTTTTACTTACAGATTTTTCTACATTTAATTGTTATTATTTTATTGTATATGTGGGACTTACAATTGAGCGGTGCTATGAGAAATGTAACAGGCACTTTGGTGCAGCCTCGGGTCAGCCTCGCAACTATCACTCAGCGCTTCCCTGCAGCTTGTTCTGTCGAACTGGATGAGCGCAACGTCTTGATCGGCCTCGATTCCCAGAAGCTCGAATCTCGAGTCGAGACCAGGATTATCCATATCGCGCGAGATGAGCTGCAGAGGACTTTTAGACTGTCTTCGGCGCTGATTTCTCGTGCTTCGAGGACTGCAGTCTATTATGCTCTTATGCTTCCCCTTGCCTGTGTTGACGCGCATGCATATGTAAAGAGAAGTGTTCAATAAATATTCCAAAAAATTTCACTGAAAAATCAATATAGTACAACATTGCGAAATTATACACATATTATATATACGCCCCTCACCCTAATTTGCATATCTCTATGTATTATAGAGGTATATAATACACAGCAGGCGACACTTTTTATGTATATATTATATTAGTTTGTGCTCGTAATACGTGATTTATGTCATGTACATATAGATAGCAGCTGTTGACCGCAGTTGTAGCGTATTACCCGGTTGGATTATTAATTTCTATATAACTCCGGTTATTACGCGCGCAGCTTACGCTGCTGTGCATCCTGTTACGTTTGGCGCGCATGCCGGCCGATTATTCTCAGACCATTTCTACTTGTTGGCTCTAGCATAGCTTATAATATATAATATGTTTGAGGAAAACGGTCTTGTCACATTGTTTTCTCGGATATGCAAATTTTCTTACGGCTTTCTAACATATTTTTACATATACGTATAAGCATCTATTTAATTCAAGTGATATGCATTTTCCGTTTGCGCCTTCTCCCCCTCCCGCCCCTTGGTAAAAAAAGTTTGCCAATCATTTGCCAAAGCTTCGCTAATTTTGAAGGTGTTGGCCCGTTATGCCATTTAATGGCCGGCCAAAAAACCTATTTAGATTCTTACGGTTTTCTTAAGTGAAATTTTTAAATTGTTAAAAACGTTCAGTAACAGTTCATTATGCAACAAGAGAGTAAAGTCGAAGATTATTCTCGCGGGTGGATTTGCTGCCCGAGCGAAGCAAAGAAGATATGGTTTAAATATTCAAAATAAAAAATAATTAAACCATATCTTGAAGCACGTTATAGAAGTATAATACATCGAGCTTTTGCCAGTGCCCCTTTTGGGTGGTGTGGAAAACTGTCTTAATTAGTTTACAATTCGAAACCAACAAAGTAGATAGATTAGAGGGAGTAGGGAAGCTAATGGCGGTAGTAGTGCGAAGGAGGGCGAAACGACGCAGAGGGACAACTGAAAGAGTACGTGGAGGGTGTTCAGAGGGGGTTACACAGGGCGGAGGATTTGACACAAATTCACACTTAGATCTATATAATATAGGAATATACATTTAGGTGAAATCAACACAACGTGTTGTTTTTCCAAGTTTTTGAACGCTCTAACGGAATGCTTTTTCGGCATTTACTCATTATAGGTATATGTCACAGCGAAACCTTGCAAGATATCCGTTGGGTGCGTAGATGGTAGCGCCCTCATTTAGTACCCCCATCCCATGTTAAATCTTATGGAAGCAAAATAGTACGAGCGGGTGCCGCACGCGACCCAGTTCCCCCTTTCCCATAAGACTACTTGTTAAAAGTGCCAGATCAGTAGCTTACCATGTCGTTGTTTGTGGTGATGCGCGATGATCGGGTCCTCGACAAAGCCACCGCAAGGCGCGGATCCGTGTCTCCTGTGTTTCCGAGCATGGCGGCCCCCTTTGTCGCTCTTGTCGTGTCTCTGATGATGATGATGATGGTGGTGGTGGTGGTGGTGATGATGATGATGCTGATTGTGATGGTTGTGATGATGATTCTGGGATGAGGAGACGGTCGAGGAGGAGGTGAGCCTGGGCCGTCTGGGACTAGGGGGGGCGCTGCCAGCGCGCCTTGTGGTCGCTGCTGCTGCTGCGGAGGCAGAGGCCTTCATCGCCTCAACCTTAGTCTCGACGAGGGCCGCGAGGACGGCCTCGAGGCGAGCCACCTCCACCCCGCTGGATGCATCCTCCGTCGATACCGCTTTGTCCGCGACATCGGAGCTAGACGGCATTACCGTCATAATATCACAACGTGCTGCTCGCACGTCACATTAGCGTTGTGCTGTAAGTCGTCGTCGTCAGTCGTCGTCGTCCTCGTCGTCGTAGTAGTCTTTTTGTAGCGCCCTCTACGCCGGTGGCGTCGTCTGCGCATGCGCCAACTGTCACGCGCGCCACGGAATGGCGCAGTCTTCGTCGTAGCTGGATTCTCGCATCCTACACTGTAGCGGCTGATGCTCAAAACACTACCGGCGGTAATAAGAGCTCGAACGTCGAAGGCACTCATAAACGATCGACGCCAGCAGCGACACTTGCGTACAAATCGTGACGGCGGCTGATGGTCCTCGATACATTTTCCTTTTCTGCTGTTGCCGGCTCGTCCAGACCTACAGCTGATGCCTCGGCCGCTAATTATTACGGATGGGGCTCTACTTATTCTGCAGCAAAGGTGAAAGAGGCTGCTGCGCCGCTAATACCCTCATCTATCCCGAGTTAATGCGCGGGTATTAGTTCTCCGGGTTGTTCTACAGAAGCGGCTGTGGCTGCTGCTTTTTCCTCCACGACTGCAGACTTTGTGATGACCTCCATCCTCTCGCTGCAGCTGCATCCCTCTTAGCGGCTGCCAGCGTTAATCCTGAAAATTAGTTCTCTTTGAGTACGTGTGTGCCTGTGTGTGTGCGCGCGCGCGTGTCTGGCATGGTATATCTATGCAGGTATGGAACATCGCTACAGTGCCTATACGTGTAACTTATGTATTATAGCCAGTGATTCAAGTGTATTTGTATACGCATCTAGAATGTATTGCTTTTCCAAGAATTAACAGGTATATATCGTCAGACGTTGTAGATCTTAACGATGAGTATTAGGTATAAGTAATTATATTAGGGCGCATCATCAGTTTCAAAAGTTTCGATGGACGGCGAATGACGTACAACGAAGAGATTAGCGCCCAAGTAATTAATTATTAGTATACCAAGTATATTATATTAATGTAGGTGCAATAGGGAGGAAAATTGGCTTATTCTAGCGAGCATAATCTTTGCATCATCCGAGTTTGAAAAATCCACTTTCCTCCTTATTGTTGCAATACACACCGTGTATTTTCCGAGCTTATAATAGGAGCCGGAAAAAAGAGCGGGCGCAAGCTACAACGAATAATTCAGCGCAACAAATCGTTGCTTGGTGGAGGTGTAGAAATTTGCGGATAAAAATTGCAGAGCTAATACCAGCTAGTGCAGTTTTACTGGATATCATGAACAATAGTAAAATGTCTGGAATTTTGTTGCTATTTTTATACAGCGTGTATATTATTATATTTTGTTTTATATGTGTGTATGACACGCATTCACAACGTTATATTATCGATGAACAAAGAGTAAATAATAAATAACACACTTTACACCAAGAAATTGGTTTATTAAATAAGAATATATAAGATTGGATTTAACCACCGAAGAATTTACTGTACCGGTTTAGTGAAAAATGCCCGCGAAGTAAAATGAATAATATCTTAAATCAAATAAAAATTCTTTCCGTGTAGACAGGTGGTATAATCCAGGCGTTGTATAGTATGCACATATATATATATAGCATGCGTATAATATGAATCTTCTTTGTATTACGATTTTCGCGTCTTTTTTCTCCTATTAAGCGGGATTAAAATATAGCTGCGTTTATCGACCGACGAGCAATGATAATCATTATTGGCCCGCTTCTCTAAACTTGCGTGAAATTCAATAAATGCGCGACATTTAACTCGTAATCAACTTGCCAATTACCACTCGCACGCGCATGCTCGAAGCAATAGTTCATGTAAATAATTTAAATTTGTTACACATCTATATTGTTTTTTAGTGTAATAACTGCATAGTTCGTGGTGTTAAGAAACTACTACCCATAGACTTATTCGTCATTTTTAGACAAAAATAGCAAAAATATGGTGTCCACCTAATATTTTTTGTGACAAAGAGCTCTTATTCGACCTCGTACAATTGTAGTACTCGGGCTTCATCTCGAATACTGCACAGTCGATATATTAAAAAAAGGCCACTTTACGCCCTTGATATACGCAATTTAATATAGATGGATAAAGTATTATTAGGCCGACGTCGCTGCCGGAAAAAGGCAAAATCCAACTCGCGTTTTTAATAATTCCCGCAAAATCGAGAAATTTGGGTCGATCTGATTATATTACATATCGCGGTCGCACTCTACTACATATATACCTGGTCATACCGCGCTCGTTTTCACAATAACGTGTTTCACTCGCGCCCCACGACCCTTCTCTCTCATAAAATTTTCAACCTGCCTCCCTCCCCGACAACTCTGCGCCCGCGACCACGATCCTTCTTTCTCTCTTTCTCGAAATAACGGTCTTTGCGCCAACTGTATAGAATGCATAAATAAGTTAGACACAAAACAACGACTGCACGCGAAATAAATCTTGGCCGCGCTTTGTTATTATATATATTATTATCAATAAATATCTTAGGTAAAGATTACTGGACGCTCAAGTATAATAATAAGTATTAAGAAACTATTATACTCATATCAAGTGTGTTTATCCGTCACCTTTGAAGACAAAAGCAGCCGACACGAGTAGGTATATAGGTATTCCACGAAAGCGCCTCTTTTATCCCCTCGTCGAGTTTCTTTCGCACTCTGCGCGATGGCGAAAAGTGGCGCGTACACACACACGCGGGCGCATATACACAGACACAAAGGCGCCTCGGTATAGTCGCGGTGATGAACTGATGAGCCCGATATGACTTTTCGCCAGCCGCGAGAGCCCCCGCCTATTCTCTTCTTTTACACGCTTCTTTTTGTATGAAACCTTTGTTGCCGACCCCTCCTTCTAATCTTTTCTCTAAGCGGTCGTTCTCAAAACTTTTTTTCACTCTTTATACTTATAACAATGAAAAAGTACTTGATGGTTACTTATATGTCTCAAGTATAGCTCGTGTGCAATATTATAGCCATTTACAATGAAGCTATGCAATATAGGTATAACAAAAGTATAGCCCAATTTTGCCGGACATGAAAAATAAATTTTAATCTCCTTCGCCTGATGAAAAGACAAGGTAATACGTGTTTGACTTACTATACTATGAAGATTGAATTTCTTTGTGCATTTTTTTATCCCGCTCACTGCTCCATATAACCGCAATACAAGACTCGAGATCTGATTTTATCTAGACTGATGTAGAGGTAGTAGAATTCCTTCATCTGTTTACATTTACAGGTTATTTTTAGTAGAGGTATTTACGTTTTTTGTGTGGAATTCGTATACGCCACTATATTGACGTTTATAATACAATTAATCTTTTTGTTATCACTAGGTATATATAACGCGTATCTAAACTTTATTTCTAACGGCAGTATAAGTGTACATCATAACCTCTTGTTTGAATTTTTTGCCTCACACACACACATAGCTGCTGGTGGTCTTCACAACAGTTGTTGAAAAGACAAAAGACGTAACAGGTGCGAGAGGAGAAAAGAGTAAAGAAAAGGAATCTCAGTGCCAACTAAGGTGTGGAATGTGCAAACGAAGTACTTTTCAAAATAAAAAAAACACTCCTTGTAATTAAGCCTCACACACCATGTTAGCACACAGTCGAGACGGCTAACTTTGTGACGATGGCTCTCTTTGTGCAGAGCTAATACTTGCATATAGGTATAGCAGCGCAAGAGTACACTGAAAAGTAAATTTTGCAGACACGAGTGTGTGTGTGTGTGTTGGGGCGCAAAAATGAATCAGTTAACAATTCAACAGAAACAGTGCAGTGAATACCTAGTTGATGGTTGGCGTCAGAGTAAGCGCGAGGTGCAGCACAGAGTAGCCATATATAAACACACAGCGCGAGATTGGACTGGCGGTAAGTATAGGCAGGATATACAATGTATGTATACAGTCGCACTGCAGTATCATCAGCACCGCTGACGAATGTGTGTCGATGGCGTTTAGAGCCCTGCACGTATACAAGTAATTATAGCTTGGCACGTTCGATAAAGATGAGCGGCCGTCGATCACACGGCGCGGAATAAAAGAGTAGTAGAGTAGGGAGTGAGCGAGAGCTGTCCCCGGCGTGTGCGCGAAACGCGCATAGAGCTATACTAATATATACTGTTGCCGCTAGATCCAGGACACGGCTCGAAGCCCGGAGTGCTACTGCTCCAGCTGCGTCGCCTCAGTCAGCCTCTTCCTCGCCACGGCAGCCGCTCTCCGCTCCATTGTTCCCCCTTCTGCGCAGCAGCGCCGCGTTCGCGCGCGCTCCGCATGTGATGCTCTCTGCAGGCTGGCCGCCTCGCAGCTTCGAGCCCGGAATTATCACAGGGAGGGAGAGAGAGAGAGAGAGAGCGTGGTATAGTAGTACGAGGCAGGATCGGGTCAGCCGCCGCGCGGCCTCCTATAATCGTGGGGGGATGCACTGAACCAGCCGGAGTGAGAGAGAGAGAGAGAGAGGTGGTAGCCTTTACTTCTGCGAGCTAGAGGGAGAGGGATTAAGTCTCCTCTGTATAGCTGTACTAGCTTCTTCTCGCACATATATATATATACATACCCTCGCGCTGTGTTATATGAGGACGCCGGACGGGCGCAACTCAACTGAACCCCTATATGCTCGTTCAGTGGCCGATTCCACAGAGCAATGGCTTCGCGTACTTTGCATTTTTGTCATGCTAGTATATTGCCTTTATTTTCATTTTCGTTCTCTGGGTTATAGCTACTTTTGCTGATTTGTAGCTTTTTCAACCTACCCTAAAATAAAATAAATGTAAGTAAACATACTTGCATATGTATAAATTACTGAATTTCTTTCTGTGAACTACTATATTGAGAAATCGACCAAATTGTGTAAAACCTACTCCGATTCGTGTGCGTCAGTGTATTTGCTATATTTGCCGAGCAAACAAGAAACTAATCAAAGTTTGAGACAAATCGCCTATACTCCTCAACTTTTCGAATGTTTGTTGCTAAAACGATTCCATGCCGAGATCACCACATACATGCGTTGCAAATTCTTCAGATCTCTTTGGATGCTTGAATTTGCATTTCATATATAATTATACGATTGTTTAGCACCTCAAAAGCGCAATCTACAACTAAAAAACGGTCAGATGGGACGACAGAGGTGGAAGCGCAGGTCATCAGAGTAGGGTCATGCGGCAGCTTGCGTATACAAAGTAGATCTTAATTGTCTTAGACTGCCTGCAGCTGCGCCACGTTTCCAGAATTCCATTAGGGCGCCATCACCTTATACCTACATATGCATGGGGTTTGAGGTATTATACGGAAGCGATCGAGATCGATCATCGTTGCTAATATTTTTTATAGTTCACAAAACTGTTTTTAGTATACGCGCAGTATATGATTTAAAACGTATATTTATCTGCGTTAATCGCTTGGTACACGCTCAAAGGTTTTAATCAAGCTATATAAACTTATATCTGACAAAATAGCTCCCGGGAGTGTTTAGTTTTATGAAAGTTTGTGCTGCATGGCACATGTTGATCCATCCATTACTCCATCGATCAATGTGTGCCGTGCATATATGTACGTACTCACACACACACACACACACACACACAGACTGCCGATAATACAAGGCGCAAAACATTTAGCTGGTATATTATAAGAAATTTTTCAAAATTAACGCTTATATACATATACGCACATGCGATGCGACGAGCATAGATATTATATTATTTTTAAACTGTTCTCGATCTCGTTGTCGATCGAATTAATATAAAATTTAGACAATATATTTATACATTGGTTTATTCATGATTCGGATCAAGTTCTGCATTCCTCATTGTACTGGGTATTTATGATTTATGTTTTATGAAGAAGCTAAAAACCGAATTGCTCATCAGAAATGGAATGGCTCAAATGCGACATTATTACATGAGCGGCCATTAAAGAGGAAATCGCTCGTATTATCGTATAGATGCGCAGACTAAGTTTACTCGTGGAAACACCTGCATCGACACTGCAGTTAAAACCATAAACGCGCTTGACGTCACAGAGCTAGTTATATATAACAGAGGAGCAGATATAGATAGATAAATAACTGATTTATTAACGCTCAGACCTAAATTCCGTAGGGCGTGGTGCAAAATAAATCAAAATTATAAATTTACAAAGCTTGCAGTATACAATAGCAAATAGCTGCATCGCTGGGTAAAAATGTCCCGCTATGATTCATATACAAATTTGTTGCTTTTCCAGATGCTTAGGTATCAGCTGCTAGTATTCATCGAAAGGTTGAATAAATCCGTGAAACAAGGCGTGACTTTGGGAGAGAACTCGTTGCGATGCAAGCCAAGCCGAGCTTTTATTCCGGCGCGAAGCTTATTATGAATTCAATTTATTAACTGCAGTCACGTCGGCCTCCACACATAGAAAATGATTTTGCGAGAACGAGGATTTTATACACAACGATTAATATTTGCAGTGTTCCGTGTACAAGCTTATGCACTAGACTGAATTATTTAATTTCCCCGCTATACACTGCAGAACCATTATAGTTCCGCAGCATCAGCTCACCTTCTTGTTGCAGCCTAATTGCATATGTATATGACTGATCGTTCAGGGAGAAAATCGCTCTGCTCTAAGTTAATAAACTACATTATTTTAAAAATAAAATACGATGTTATAGTAAATTATATATTATATTGAGATGTAATAAAAAGTGGAACTCAGATGCTTGTTTTTGTCTTTGGCTATTATATACTGCCTGTTTTTTTAAGAGCCATTGGTGATTGAACATTTGTAAAGAAGATCTATTTTGATATATAAATTTTATTGCGGTCATTGGTAAAAAACGTATAACTAATCTTTTACATATAATTGCAGTAAAAAGCACAGTAAGCGAACAGAGGGCTATCTCGTATACAGTGTAGGACTGCATCTATAAATGTGTGAATAACCCTGTACCGTCAAACACTCTATAAGAGTATTCTTGTTCACTAAAATTCCATATAATATAGTAAAATGATTGTAAAATTACTATTCCATTAAAAATCTTGCAATTAAAACAAAATATGTATATACAATATCACGCGATTAGGCGCAATATGCGTCACGTAAGCGAAGATTTGCCGTTTCGAAGCAGACTCTCTGGTTCACCCTCTTCGCATATCTGTAAAAGATGTTTCGACTTTGATGTTATATACAATATAATATAGTATATATTAAAAATTTTGATGGATAGTCTAACCTGTTCTAATTTGGCCGCTTTTTGTCGAGACAAGAGTTCCTGGCGTTGTCCTTCTGGAGAAGACATTGTTATAGGATAGTTGAAGACACCCTCCGACGATTTACCCAATCCGATGAATAACCAAGTTGTCAGCACAAACGGCATCGTCCCTACAGGCAGTCCGGTCTGCAGAGATTGAAAATGATAAAAATAATAAATATTATGCATGTGCGTATTATAATAGTATAGCAAAAATAGGCTCGATAGAATACCGGTATGAAAATGATCTGCAGCACGTGTTGCATGAAAGCTGTGAGAACGATAGCGACGCAAGTGGCGGCGGCGACCTGTCCATTCATCACCAAGAAACTTCCACCCAAACTTGCACCTGTGAGATAGCCATTAAAGCCCCATAATCCAGCGTAAATTTGCTCGTAAGGAACACCAAGTAACAGGGCTGAAGCACAAAAATGTCAATTTCCCGACTTGGATAAATTATACATTATTTTTGACGATGATGATGATACATACCGACAAGCGAGGCACCCAACGAGCCCAGATATCCAAAGAGACATGTGATGGGCGAGTAAATTAAAACGGCCAAGTAGACAAGAGCACCGAAAGGCACGCTTTCCGTTACGAAGAGCTGTGACGCTGAAGCCAGGGATGCGTGTACCACCTGAATTACCAAAAAATTTATACATCATGGGGTCAAAAATAGGACCCCCGATCTATACAACATTATATACTACTGTATAATACGAGATCGATGAGGAGAGGGAGTGAGGGAGGTAAAGGGGGTGTACAGCGCGATATCTGTGATGCGCAGAACTCGCGCAACGAGAACAATGCGTGCTGCAGTGTTGTCGCGTTGCATCCTTATACTTACCATTCCCCAGTCGAGGCTAGCGTTGACATGCGTTGTCGCGTTCTCGACAATGTGCTGGCTCGCCTCTGCCGCTATCGCCGTTGCATTGTGCTTGAAAAAAAAAAGAGAGAACAATATCATCAGTCTGTGCTCTCGCACTTGTGTAATGCCTTGCAGTAGCCTGTTTATGACTTTGCTTTATATATGCAGTTTGTATACTATACAGTCAAGAGCTGCTTTATGTATATAATATACACTGGTTACGCGCTTGTATTATTCACATGAATCGCTCGCGTGCAAAGTTTAATAATTAAACAAACTTATATAGAAATTTACACATCGAGCTATTCGCTCGGCGTCTACGCTGCCTAAGGCTAACTTATTACGTGTTATACCTGATTTGCTTTGCTCCAATAGAGTGTTCTACCATATTATTTATACCTATAATGCATATATACAAGCTCCTCTCGACTATATAATATATAAGTATGTGTCGTTCCGCGCTAATTGGATTTTTTTACCTTCTTTTCGGACGTGTACTTATTCATTTTATTGATATTATAATTGCACCCTCTTCAATAACTAGGCTGCTCATGCTTATTAAATTACATTTTTTAATTGATATTGTTTCGCATGCACAGTTGTATTGTACGAACAATTTAAACATTCTTTTTTATATTTGGCTAGTTATCTACTGTCTCTGTATTCTTTGTTTCAAATTTTTTTCAGCTTATCACTCGAGACATTGACAGACTTATGTATTAGCGAGAAATCCTTCCCAGAAAACTTTTGATTTCGAAAAAAGCATGTACGAGTAAATTTTGAAAGTCAACTTACCAAACTCGACAAGTTTGCATTTTCAAGAGTTGGAATGGCCTGCAGACTGGCCGCATTTTTTAATGTGAAAAGTAAAATGAGCTCTGCTAGATTGAATGGCATGGTTAAACAAGGGATTCCGCCATTTCCGCAGGCTCTCCAAAAGTATGCTCTGAAATCGAATATTTTATCTGTATATCGTATAAGTTGTGCGTTCTTATTGCATAATGATTTTATACGCGCTCGTAACTTACATGAAAATAACACCCAAAACCATCAACAACGAACTGAATCCGTCGAATCCTCCATAGACGATTGGCACGAAATAATACGAGACTGCGCCGAATATAAGTGGATTAAACACAGCTAGGCCATTGTCCACATTGACCGTTGGTTCTTGCAATGACTGTAATAGGGAACAGGCATAATTTTTTTAAACAGTTTTTTAAAATAAAGTTTAGGTTAAATCTTACACAAAAGTATACAAGAATTTTAACGATTTTTACTGCAATATTTTTTGAGTCGCAAATTCAAGAAATTAAGAAAAAAGTTTTTTTCCAATTTTTAATTTGGGTTTTTATGTTTAATCAAAAAGACGATCACATAGCAGTATAGGGTAACGCGAGGACGGACTTGAAAAGTATACGTTTTTTCTTAAACTTTCTATAAAAAATTACAATGCGTATCGTAAAAATTACTAAACGGTGTAGTAAAATTTGCAAAACACGAATAGTAATTTTTTATAGAAAGTTTAAGAAAAAACGTACCTATACCTGTGGATTCTGTCCTCAAGTTACTAGACAATTTAGTAAAATTTCCTCAACCGGTTTTCTCCGCGCAGATAACGTACGTTATCGTAAATTCAAAGTCATATTTAAGAGACCTGCGATAATTTTTAGTATAGAAAATTTCCGTTGCATATTATAATTAAAAGCAGCGGTCTATTATCAGCAATTTATAATTCCAAAGGTTCATTCAACGTCTTATTATAAATATAATAATCTCAAAAACAATACTTGCCATTGATATCAAATGTCCGAGAAAACCTGTTGCCGAACACACTAAAAATGTGCCAGGAGCAGTCGATGCGAGCCCAATCATCAAGATAATGCCTGTAATGGGATTGTTTGCAAAACCTGTCTGAACAATAATAATAGACTTACTTAATTGTATAATAGACTCGTTTTCTTTTACGTTGTAATAGTATAACTATATTGAGAGCACTTGAAACAAGTTATATAAAAAATATTTCTCATATCTGAAAGAGATACTACTCTTGTGTTTGTTTTTTGCATTATCTTTCATATTTCATCATTTGTATCGACATACAGTAGCCGTGATAACGCGAATTGGTTAAGAGAAAACTTGAGTGGCGATCATTACACAAAAATAAATTAAAAAGAATTGTACATACATACATCATGCTATAAAAGGAACAGTAGAAAGGGAAATGATTATTACCCCTTATTATACGAACAACAAGTGCACGCGCGGACCCCTTTTTGTGTATATAATTATGCTGTATGTAAGGTGCTATATGGAAGATGAAGTCGTTTAGAAGATAACACGTAGTTTAGCGGAGGAAATGAAAAAAGAGATTAAAATAATTTGCTAGTAGAGTATAATATGACATAGATATCGCTAAATATAACTTATAACTAAAGAAAGAGAATGTGATATAACCGCATATTAATAATGAACATGCAATTAATAGAATAAGCGTAAAACTATAGTCAACCTTTACTAAAAAAAAGTCTGCACAGATTATGTTACTGCGTAGAAATCTACAAAGATCTCAGCAGGTAATTTGGACTAATATAATATATATAGTATCAGCTGATGCAGATCTGCGGTGGCACCTTATTCGCTGCAGAGATTTATGTAGACAGTCCAAATTCCCTGCAAAGCTCTCTGCAGAAATCCCTGCAGACATCCCTGCAGACTTTTTCGTAAGGTAACCAATGTAGACATGTACAAATTAAATTTTTTTTTAATATTTCTTCTGGCTTTAAAAATGACTATTGCTATTCTTTGTCAACTCTCAAATAAATAAATAAATATAGGTAATAAATACTTGTAAAAAGAGTGTTAATTTTTTTTTTTTTCTTACATTTTGGGAATTGATTTCTGAAAGATTTTCACTGAAAGAAATGAAAAGTATAGAAGAAACCTTTCAATCTGACCATCTATAAAATGTAAATATATTTGCTTTAATCAAAAGGAACAAGCAGTTTAAAATAAACAAAGATAATGCCTGAGAAGTCTTAGCATTTATAAAGTCAGCATTTTGCTATACATTTTTAACTTCAATTTTATAGATAGATAAATTGAAGGGTTTTTCTGTCTACTTTTCATTTTTTTTCACTAAAAATAACGTTGAATAAGTTTTTCTAAAGTTACGAATCAAAATGTAATAGCCTATTTATTTGACGTTTTAGCTGAAGTAGACTGTTTCTCGGCAATATAGGCCCACTGGACGAAACTAGCAGTGGTTCATTTCATTTTTAGGTATCAGAAATCGATTCCCAAAGTATCAGCCAAATCTGTTTTCCGGAGGTCAGGGACTCTCCTTGTTAGTATGAGCATCGCGGGGTATGTGAACTAGTGGTCAGTGACAGCATGTGTCTCCAAGTTGTTAGCTCTTATCGAAAGCTATAAGTTATTTATTTTATCGTCACAGCTATCAAGTATATGTTTTTATATTATCTAAATCTGAAGAAAAATACGCCTTTGGCGTAATATAGTCAAGAGAAAATAAATAAAATTTGAAAATCACGATTGCAGAATCGTAACATTAAAATGGTGAATTCTTTAAAGAATTATAGTTTGTGTATGGTATATAACATTCCGCGTTCATTAAAAGTCCAAACGCTTTTTTTTACAAAGAGTATTGTAATACTAAGAGTCCAACTCATCACTATAAGAAAATGTGATAATTCGAGTTTTTATAAGCTGACTAATCCAATGCTAATAAAGCAACAATATATATTACTTCAAATTTACAATAAACTTGTATAATATCTATAATCGATATGTATGCGTAAATAACAAAATACGTTGGACCACAGTATTCCAAATATATATTTCGAATATAACCTTCTTATATGACCGAATACGTCTGATTACTCTTTTATTCATTTGTTTATTTATTAATATTTTTTGAAAAAAAAACTAGTTTGATATGTATAACAATAAACAGAGGCGTTTATGACAACATTTCAGATCACACATTCAATTTCAGCGGTCCAAAATACATGGGGCGGATATTTTTTTTCAACAATAGGCCCATAAATATTCTAGATGGTCTCTTTTGCAAGGAACTTGGATATCACAGTCAAATACAGGGTCACCAAAAGTATTTTTCTTTTTTCGCTCTTTTCATATAAATTTTAAAATACATGCAGCGCAAAGGAATAAAGCGATGAAGCAAAGAATAATCTACCAGAGAACACAGCAGAGAGTCTAATAGATACATACAACATGCCAAAGAACTTTATATCTGTAGGTTATTTACGCGGTAGATTATAGATATTATAAATTTTATGACATATTCGCAGTCGCACGATGCACGCACGCTGTAAATTTATAATTGGAATCGAAAAATGGCAAACTCATATATGTTTGACTTGGACTCGGGTAAAACGATCCCGCGCGACAATGATGTCGAGGCTAATAAAACTTGTAATGATCTTGATCGGTATCTGTTCCAGTGTATATATATAGAGTATATATATATACGACTTTAAATCCAAATAAAAGCGCAATTATTATAAAAATCTTGTATAATAATATTTAATTAGCATCAATTTGTTACGCAACAAAGTATTAGTTCATGATAAACACTGCTGCTGGTATCCGAAACTTGAATTATTGTTAACATTTTTGCTTTGCAGTACAAAATTACACTACTATTATTTATTAGGTATAATAAACAATAAAGTATTAGTGTACCTGGGAAAAGCCGCGTACGAAGGATACGAAGAGCTTGCATATTGCCCAGCAGGTGCCTTCCTTCGTGGCCAAGTAGTCGCGCAACGCTGGACAGTCGCCGCCGATCGTTGCCCATCGTCCATTTGCCGATTGTTCGCCGCGCTCTGTTGTAGCCCTCGGCTATTAAACGCACACAACATTATAAACTTATTTAAACTGGATAACTTGTATGGGAATATAGTTGCAGTTAATTCTACGAAAATTCTGCCACAATGATCGTATTATTATTATTATCATCGCGCACTTATACATATACAATGTCACGGGGGCGCTGGTAGCTGTGCGAAATCGATTATTATACTTTTATCTGTCGAAAACGTGCCGATTACGTAAATATAGTTTTTTAGCGTGGACAGAAGGTTAAGAAAAAAAAATTTAAATAAATAAAACTAGACAAATGTGATCACACTGCAAGTGAAAAAGTTTACGGAACCAGATTTTTCTGCAAGCAATATCCTTGCTCGGGATCGCAATGGACCGGTTGCATCTGCACTTCCTCGTTGGACATGACGACGTATGTACGAGGGCCCGACTGTGCTCGACTGCGATTCCAAACTTACGCCTCTGTTCACAACTCGTTATCCCCCTACTCTCTACCCCGTCTTACAGATAGACAATACGCTAAACAGAAGAGATAATGTTAGCTTGTCGCTTGGGCAACTCACGCTCGGCTTTATCGAATTAGTAGCTTCGCGAGGGAAAAGCTGTTGCAGCATCAAGAGCCGCCGACACTTGTTGTACAGCTTTCGCATTCGACTCAATAATTATACAATCGTTGTACTACGAAAATTAATTTCATCCATTTCCAGTATGACTTTTCAATCTCAGGGACTGCTGCTGCTGCTGCTCTTTTCGTAATCGACTTTACTTCATTCAAGCAGAATGAAAATTTACGACTAGTTACATTTTTTTTTTTTTTTTCATAACGTATCGGTAAAAAATTGTGACTAATACTAGATTTATGTTTCACCTGTAGCATAATCGCATTGTTTTTGTTTACGTATTGATGCAATATAATTGGTGCAAAAAGAAAACTTGGTTTCCAAGAATCATCTTTGTGTGTTGTTAAAAAACATTTATTTTCAATAGTAAAAATATTTTATACAAAATTTCGTATTTCAATAATACCCTAATAGTAGTAGTTAATGCTGATGGCAAGGCACATGAGTTTTGTAATTTAATTGTTCAAATCAAAAAGTAAAAAAAATAAAACGAATAACAAATTACTCTATGACATAATTAGGATGTACGACTAACATGGGATCTTCATCCTCATTACCCCCAACTTTGATGGCATTGTCTGTCAGTGGAATTATAATTTGGTCATGGTAGATAAGTCTGTCTATGATTTTCTCAATGAGGGATTTTCTTTCAAGCAATTCTTCTTCTGAATCGATCTGGTCTTGAATTTTATCAAGGTACCACGCGACCAGTTCAGATTTCTTTGTGCCAGCTTTAATTTCATCTGAAATAATAGATAAAATATCGTTAAATATGCGCAAAACGTAAATTATTATTTTAAAAGTGATCAAGTAGTGTGTGTGTGAGTATACCTTGTGTTTCATATCGCTCCTCCTCGCTTCTCATATAAATTACGAGCATATTAGTAAGACTCTTGTATTCTTCGTAAGACATTGTAAGCTTCTTCTTTGGTTGTTGCGTTTCTTGGCTACTAGGATCATCCTCATCTTGAGCAGCTGTGTATTAAGACGTTATAAAGTAACTGTCTATAATTTTGATCAAAGTTATGGAGGGGGGTTAACTTACAAGCATCGGTGTTCGTTACTCCACTGTCAATCCTATTTAATTCTTCCATTCTCGTTGGAGCTGGATGATCTATATCCATGCCATTCCCAGTATTTGAATTTTCCTCGAGATAAATATCTGGTTGCTCTACTCGGACGATACTCTTGCTGAGCAAACGACGAGCTTCTTTTACATGTTTTTCAGTTACCTCATCTTGACACTCCAATTTTGCTAAAGCCTCTGATAGCCGAACCAGACTTTCCAACTGCCTCACAGTCACCCGCCATGTGGATTTCTTACCACCTGATCCTTCCCTCTGTCGGATATCTGTGTACGTTTTTATTAGAAGTTCGCCGGCGTTCTGCGTAAACGTCGAGACAAGTTTTACACAACATTTTCATAGACAATAAACATATTTGGAAATAATTTATATACTTACAGCATTAATTATAGGTTTAAAGTGCTTTGCAAAGTTTATATAGCGCAGGATTTCCTGTTGAGTGTACATCGTTTCAATGGTGACTATGTTATTACTGTGCAAGTCTAAGATTTTTTTGGCAATAGCGTTATCGATGATTTCGTTACACTCGTCGACCAAAATAAAGAACAGATCAAATCTGGACATAATAGGTGCAGTTAAATAAACGTTTTGCTGCAATGACTTGGACCTGTCGTAGCGACCACCAATCGGGTTGGCTGCTGCAAGAATTGATGTACGGGCATTTAAGGTTGCTCTAACACCAGCCTAAAAAATATAAAATCAGCCGTTATAAAATCCACGATTGTGAAATGGCTTGTCTTGAAAATGGATAATATGCAGTGTAACTTGCTTTGGCTATCGAAATAGTCTGCTGTTCCATAGCTTCATGAATCGCAACTTGATCTTTTGGATCCATTTTATCGAATTCATCGATGCAACATATTCCATTGTCTGCCAACATCAAGGCTCCAGCTTCAATGACAAAGTCTGAAGACTCCTCATCTCTAACTACAGCAGCTGTTAGACCAGCAGCACTAGAAGCTTTTCCTGAAGTATAAATAGCCCTTGGAGACAACTCGGCAACTTGTTTGAGCAGCTGTGACTTTGCTGTACTAGGATCTCCAACAATGCAAATGTTGATATCACCACGCAAAGTCGTTCCTTCAGTTGTTATTTTTGGTACTCCACCAAATAACATCAACACTACTCCTTTCTTGACTTCGTCGTTACCGTGTATAGAGGGAAACAGGCTCGATACTAAATTCTGGTACAGATTTTTATCTTTGCTCATGTCATATATTTTATTCCACTCATCGGTTGTCATTTGTTTTTTCATCATTTCTTGGGATATTTCATCCATTCCAGTTTCGGTACCACCAAACTGCAAAATAAATTAAAATTTCAATAAAAATAGTAAAAATTATTATTATTATTGCGCAGGAAATAGTCAATCCTACAAACCTACCCTCAAGCTTGTTGCTGAAATGCTGCAGGCAAGAAAAGCCATCCTGTAGTTGAGGTCTCTCACTCCAAGAGATTTCAATCCTCTAACACCTTCACCTTGATCTCCTTGTTTGTGTCTGGAGCCAAGTTCTGCCTTTGCACCCGGCATGGAAAGTACTCCAACATCGGGCACCACAATCAGAGTTCCAGTAAAATCATACCTTTAAAAGCCAAAAATTAGTTTTATTTTGCTTTATAAACAGCTGGGATTTTGTTGAAAAGAAATTTCAACAAATTTTATTTGTACAATTCAAAAGAAGAGAAAAAAAAACGAACCGATCACCAGCTTGCACAGTCTCTACAGTTTCTGCTCTTAAAATGATTTCAAGTGAACGCGGAATACAACCTCTGGGCAATTCTTCTTGTGTTTCTTGTATTCTGACTTTTTGAAAATCTACAAATTCAGAAGTATCAACATCCAACAAGAATCTTCGTCTATTGCTACACACTGGGTTGGTGCAAATAGTTGGATTGGTGAACTGTGAATGACAAAGAAATAATATACTATTCTGCGAAAGCAAAGCAAATGGGTTAAGCAATACAATAAATGAATGATGGATTACTTTGAATTGTTGTTCAACGTGCTTTATCACTGCATTACAGTCGAGACATAAGAATGTTCCATGAACCAATTCTGGATGAACAGGATGAGTTCGCACTACCTGTCCCGAAATGCGAATCAAAGTTCCGATCTTTGAAGTAGTCAGTTCTCTGAGCTTGTGTCTAGTTGGCACATCGACCAAGCTGACATAACATTCTTTTGCCTTTGTAAGAGCTTCGTGATCTTTGACATAATTGCACACAGCTTGGCAGAGATAAGGATAAACTCTGAAAGATTAGTAATTACAAATGAAATGATATATTGGATTTTTTTTCTTTTTTGAATATAGGACAACATTCTGCGGACAGCAGAAAGATACCTGTAATATTCTTCTATTATGGTCGTAGACAAAACTTGGTTGTATTTCTCAATGTCCTCAAAAGATACCTCCAACGTGCTACGCTCAGGACTGACCAACTCTTTGGCTGGTTCAAGATATTTGACTTCTCCATCTTCTTTGAATCTAAGTTGTATGTAAAAAAAGATGTTTTGTCGTTAAAGCTGACGGAAAATAATGAGCATGAATGTATGTAATTATATGAAATTAACTCACTCCTCGAGGAAGCTTTGAAACAATTTTTGGCACTGTACTCCCACATCATCCCGCACCTTGGTTTGGCCAGTGGGCCGATCGCCTAAATCCATGTTTGACAAAGTAAAATAATGTTTATATATTTACTAAGACTCTACAAGGCACAATGGAGCGTCGGCGACGTCGACGCGTATGTGGAAGACGCAATTTGATGGACTCGTATATTAGTTGTGCTGCTTCGCTTTTTGTGACTGTGTACTGATATGTTTGTGTATAACGTGTTTTTGGCGGGAAAAGCAGCAGCAACCTATAACCCATACCAACCCCATACATACCCGCTGTCGGTTGCAGTAGCTATCCTACTATACCTACAGTGCGCTTGTGCGCAAATCATAGAGCTCGCGCGGTAACGCATAATATATATAATTATATTCTATTCTATTATAGTAAAGTAATATATATGTATGTATATATAGCAGGAATAAATCAAAGTTTAAAAAAATTAATCCACAATTTATTGAACATTATTTGTGATATAAAAATAAAACATTCAATATAATCTGTGCAGCTCGTATAAATATAATACCATCAGTTTGTATAATGTTATTTTTTGGTCTTGACTATGTTACATATATATAATATATGTATGTATGACTAATTGTTGTACACAATAATTTTTCATATTTTATACATTGGCGTGCGGCGGCGGTTTATAAAATACACATCATCATCATCATATCTATATATAATATTATACAAAATTACAAAGTTTGTTTTGCACATGACTTATGATTATTATAATATTTATAAAGCGTATATATAAATACTGCTTCATCTGCATCTCGTTAAAATTAAAATATAATAAATAATTCTCGGTACAAAATTATAATAAGATAAATATAATATTATAACTGCTATTATTATTTATACAATTTAATTTTAGGCGACGAGTATCACGAAGATGCATTCGAGATCGGCGAATGGATTTGTCCTATATTTGCAGAGTATTATCTCGATCTGTGTAAGTCAGTAAAAAGATGGCACAGCCGCTAATTATCCCCCACGTCGAAGAACTCAGGGCAGTTGTCGCGAAAATCTGCAAGACAAAGTGCGATAGTTATATATTAACATTTTGCGAATATAATCATTATAATTATTAATCCAGTATAGCTTACGTTTTTTATGTGCTGAATCCAAGTCAATAAAAATAGGAGGTCAAAGTCAATTTTTGGATAACCTGCAGTCAGGGGATGGTGATCGATGGATAAACTTTCCCAATGAAGTTGAGCAGAGCTTGCCGGCGTGAAAACCTGAAACGAGACAAATTAAAATAACTATATGAATATACATACTATTTTAGCTATAATAAATAGTTCTTTTCCAATCCGCAATGTCAAATTTTGGATCGAATATTAGACCATAAAATACGATTATTTATCAAGAAAGTAGAGTACTCCAACGTTGGACTTATAATTTTGGGGTAGTTTTTCATGGATCGATATACTGAAGTACATATAAAAGGGGTGCGCACAATATGGCTAAGTATTTTAGGCGTCATTTTTTATAGACGGGATGAACATTTATAATTTTAATGTGTTCCTTACAACTTCATTTTCTAACGTTTTTATTTAGGAGTAGTTCGCAAAAAACGGCTCCCATCAGTATATGGCTATTACTATTTAAACAAAAATTCTCTAAAAGTTGTCACGATTTGATGCCCATCAGTCTATAATATTAATTCGCAACATATACTGTGTCAAATAAACGACACATTTTTTTTTTTAATACATTATATGGTCAGGATTGTTAGAAGAACACATAGAAACAACACGGCTAGATTGAGTATATTATTTTACATGATGCCAGTCTATGACAGAGCAGCGCTATAATTGCCGGGCCGGGGAATCGATCGAACACCGGGGTCTCCGGCGTGAGATAGACTCGTACCCTATACCAACTGAGCCATTGAATTCTAAACACAACTCTATTATTTTAGTCATTTTGATTGATTTTGGTGTTGTTCACGAATTTTCCACTTTACATACTGATGTTCTAATCCTCTTTATATTATGTTTTGTATAAGGCTTCTTTACGTATGAGAGAAAAACGTAAATAATTTCTACATTTTCGTCTTAATCGACTCGTGAAGACCTAAAATTTGTACGCAATAAGCGCGACGTGTATTTGTGTCTATGTGTGCCGCAATCATATGATTATACACATAATTCCTTCTTTGAGGATTTGCGAACGTGTATAATAAAGTATCTGTATTTACATTAAAATTCTGGTAGTTATGGTATATGAACCCTGTCCGAAAAATTCGTTAAAATCCCATAAACATGGACAAATTTCCGATTAAAAAGAAGATTTTTATGAGAATTTTGTCCAGTATTTGAGGGATTCAATGGGATTCTAACGAATTTTTCTGACAGGGTATAAAAAGTACACGTATATAGGTGTGCACCTTTTCGTTTTAAACCTAAAAATGGTATAACGTGTTGAAATTTTCGAAATTCCTCATCAAGTATATATTATGTATCTGAAAGAAATATAACCCATCAGTAATATACAGTATAGAAGAATAATTCAAACTTATATGAACTAGTGTCACAATATCGCGAGACGAAGGATTATCGAATTCGCTATAGCAGCAATTTGTCACGGGAACGCACGTGCCTCTTCAATTTGTATACATACCCATAGCGTCGCTCGTCGCTCGTCGGGCCCGAAGGCGCACCTATATAGCATACTTCCTCTCCGAAGTATATATATACTGTTTGCGCAACCGAACGCCGTGCTATTTGAAGGTTCCGCCGCGCTTTTTGTAACTATCCCGCAAAGAGAAACGCGAGTTTTATTCATCATTGTCACATAATATCGGCGAGAATAATTCGTTTATGATAAGTATACTCTCACAATAAAATTCTTTATTTTTTCCACGTTTTATAGCGTCATAACTAATAAAGGAACGACAGTATTTTAAAAACTTTTTTTTTCAAGCTTGAAAAAAAAAAAAAGTTTTCTTGTAAATATATACCAGCTGATGTGCAGGCAGCCAGCTGTTGCTCGCGCTATATATCGAAAGAATGCATCATATAAAGCGTGTAATATGTATATATAAGTATAATACTCGGCTGCGCAAATAAAGAAAAAAAGGCGCGCGTGATTCGTCACCTGCATCACGACGATGACACACATCATGTGTAGCTCACACGCTGTTTGAAAAGATTCGAATATACTTTATTATAGTGAAATAGATATGAGTCGCGAGTTTTCCGTACAAGTGCGCACCTTTACGATCGCGGCTCTGTAGACGCGCTATATAACACCGATAGATTAGACATTTTTAAAGGAGACGCACTGCGAAAAAATATGCATTATCAGCGTACCGCTAATCTATCGGAAACTTTATTGTTATTATCATCGGTTTAAAAAGAGAAAAAAATTAAAAAAAAAACAACAAGATTACGGATTTCATGAAAATGCTAACGTGTGGTTTCATATTGTAGATTTACGTAAGCCTATACGCGGCAAAGTTAGCATGAGCGTATAATTGCCGAAAATCTTGTCGGCGTCATAACAACTACGAAAATTTGCGCTAAGGCTTGCGTGAAAAGCATAATAAAATGTACAGTGACGATTTTGCGGCAAGTCGCTATGAAAAATAAAAAAATAAAAAGCTATAGCTAGTTGTTAGAGAAGAAAAAATATTCACCGGCATTACGGCCAATATAATAACACTATACCTCATGGTGCAGCTGTCCGCTGAGTATGTCGCTGGCGTCGATGCCGCCGGCGTCCCTGACGCTCGGACGCTCGAAATCGGCGGTGCTGTTGTGTTCACTACCGATCCTCAGCAGCGTCGGCTGTATCAACGATTTCTTCAACGGCGTCAGCTGCTGAAAGTCGTCAGCTAGTCGGGGCGCGACATCGAGCACGTGAAATAGTACAACGTGCGCCGCGTAAATTGCCAGCAGACAAAGGAAGCTGCTGTTCCCGGCAGTACTGCTGTTATTGCCGTTGCCGATCATCTCGCGCCCCCGGCTACTCCTACTGCGACACGAAATACGCGATACGTGATAATATACAATCTTTAAGGCTGTGTGTATGTACGTAGAACTAAGCTAGTCGTCGGGGAATATCCGATTACTCATGCCGAAACTCCCTTACTCTTCTTCTCTCTATATATATACCTATACGGTTCAAGTATACGTCATGCTTTGAGCAGCGGTGCCTCTATACTACTGACTAATACGGACTCTGCCGACCGACTGACTGGTCGCCAGATACCACGTGCGGGCTTTAGAATTGGAGGGCGGTTTTTCCGAAACTAGCAAAGCTTCTCCCCCTCCTTATACTCTACTACGTACTACTACCTCTCCTTCCAAGCACACGCACTCCGCCCTTCCATTTCCTAATATTATACGCTCTCTCTCTCTCTCCCACTTGTTTGCGCTCTTCCTCTGCGTCGATGATGGGGCTGCTGCTGCTGCTGCTTTCTAGCGCGCGTCTATAACTTTTTCCCTCGAAAACGGCAAAAGCCGCCGGACCCTCTACCCGCCGCCGCGGCGCCAGACTATTTTTACCAGCGACATTATTTTCAAACTCTCGACTTTAGATTTTCCTTTTCTATGTATCTGTAAGGCATTGCTAATTAGACAAACGTATAAATTTTTCTACAATAAATCGGATATCTACTTTTGCTGTAATGTGTTATGGATATATTAGTAACAGCGCGATTACATACGAATGATAATATGTCGCGTCAACAACAAACCGATCGCACCTCGTGATCGAACCGATCTCATATGTCTGCAGTGTTGCGCGCACAACGCAATAATGAACAAGTGTAGCGAATATATAAATATTTATTAGTGACATACTATAATTATATAACAAATATAGTACCTACCCCCAGCTGATGTCAAATTGGAGAAATATATGTACATATATCAGAGACATGGAGTCCAACAAGTTTTGCTCCTTCATCGCATCGCTCATCATCCAGCACGCGCTCGCTGATATGCTTCAATTAGCTCCTCTGTATAAACCAGTATATTGAGATCAAAGTCAAGTACTGTCAGCTTGAGGCCCCGATGCGAATAAGCAGCTGTAGTTAAAAATGTGCCTGAGAATATACAGAGAAAGAGGAGGTGATGGAAAAATCGTCTGTGCGGACAGCGGTGCGTATTATTGTCAGTGGATTGGTGCGTATATATTGTAACTCGTGTGTAAGTATTATATATATATATACTGTAATAATCGGGTGTTGGCGTATCGACCGCACATCAGACTTGGAGCAGCGGTATCGATGATGCTATACACACACACACACGAGTAGCTAACGAGCCTATTACTGCCGAGCTTATAGTCGACGTAGTCGCTAATTAGAACCTGCAGTAATAAGTTATACACCTAATATACGATAAATCATTGAATTATAATCGTCCAACTTTTTCGGCACCAGAGAAGCAGCAATCGATCGCGCTCGAAGCGTGCGAATTATAAATATTATTCTCGTATCGTTATCATTTCCTACCTACATCATCAGCTCCTTGGATGAATATTATTTAGCTGCGTCGATAATACATTTATTTTAGATGGTATTATAAGCTGCTGGCATTGTATTTAACTTTGTGTGCGTGTATTTTATAACGAGTACTACATGTAAAAGTATATTGACTAAGTCTATAGGCTTGTGTACTTTTTCGAGTGTGATGGCTCGTGTATAGAATGTATGAGAGGCACGTTTTAGGCTCACGCTCGCGGACACGTAATATATATACTTACACTACTACACCGCCGAACACCGCCCACACAGCCATCAAGCCGCGAGTCTGATAATGAGGAATAGAGCGACAAACTCGACGCCCTATATAACGCAAGCTATAACTATATGTTTATATTTTGTAAATCAATAAATCATTAGATGAGTATACGTTGTAGAGTAAAAGCTTAAGTTCTATCGTTGCCGCGAAGAGTAGCGCAGTTCACGGCAAAGACTTATATATTTTTTTGTATGAGTAAAAATGATGGTAATTTAATCATTTTTGTAATAGCAGGGGCTCTTTGCATGCCGATGTTATACATGCTCTGAAAAGTTCATAAATTTTATCAGTTTTTGCACTATAGAGCCCCGAAATCGCGAGTATTTGCGTGAACTGTGCTAGTTTTCGTAGGGACCGATGATATAATAAAAACGTGCATATTCCATTCATCTAATCAAGTATACCTACAGTTGTGATGTAAGACGCGCGCGTGCATGTATGTGTCCCCATATCGCAAAAATTAACTGTTGCAAAAGGGTCACCAGCTCACTCGTGCCACTACTAATGCACTTGATGCGCACTGTGACCTATAATTGTAGTTATATACAATAATAAACTACAAAAGTAGTTGTAGCAAATATATTGTTAACTCACGATGTTCGATTCGCGAGACGTTCGACCTCGATCACAACAATATATATAGCCTGCGTACGATAACTCTCTCGCAATGGCTGGTGAGGAGGTGGTATTGCGTGAGCTGCGTGAGCGAGGGGTGAAACAGTCTTATATTATAGTCCGACAAAAAAAATAAGATTAGATATATTGACAAGGCAACTCACTGCTTCTGTAATTTAGACTTGACCGAAATATACTTGGCACACTTTTATATGATACGTTTTACAGAGTATTTATATGGATTTTTTACTTCTGAATTGTTATCATTCGCCATTCGGTAGCATAATTATATATACGCGTACATATAAGTATATAGAAATGAGTGTATGGCAGAAGTAAGCCTGAAAAATCTGCCATTGAAGGGTTTTAAAACTGACGATTTTTTAAAAATAAAGTTCTTTGTGACATTGTTTCTTTATTAGGAAATATAATATATAAATAATTTTTCATTTGTCAACAAATTCAAGGTTTTGAGGTCCAAATATATCAAATTGGTTCAAATTGGTTCAAATTTGAGGTCCTATCAATCCTGCTTATAGTGGTAGAACGGTTTTCTAGTGGAGCTTCATCAGTAGCCAAATTTCAAATTTACGTTACTGATGTCATTAGTAGAGCTCCATCGGAACACACCCTTTTTGTCCCTTCGAGTTTTTTTACTACCGGCATGCTGACTATTTTACGTGCCTTGCTTTATTATAATTTTTTTTTAATTATACAGAATGTTAAAAAAACTTATAATAGAAGATCGTACGAGGCAAAGTAGCCAACAATCGTTTACATTGGCTCATCGCGATGAAAGAGATGAATTAGGAATTGTTGAATACTTTATAGACTTATTTGCGTACGACGATTCGCAAAACTGTATTCTCGATCCATTTTATTGTAGGTAATTAATGCCCTTTTTATAAAAAAATACGGTGATTAAGGATCTACGGCGCTCTACTTGACTGCCAGTCGTCCTTACTTATGATTTTCGCCCATGTATATAACTATTTTTTTGTATACTGATGTAAAATTTCAAGTCATTATTATATATGTCGATTTTTAGTTTTTGAGTACAATATCGAAAATTGGAATACTATGGATGGCGGAAGTAAAAAAGTTTTAGTTTTTATAGGCTCAAAAAAGATTAATTGAAAAAAGGTTTTACTACTGCGAGTAATATATGGAAAAAAAAATGATAAAACTGTTATAAACCTGGTAATAAAGTACTTATAACGATTGTTTATTCTTCTTATTTTTACGTGGTAAACTTTTAATAGTTCAATAAGCAACTGCCGCGGTACCATGGAGCTCCAAACGCCATCATCAACACACTTATAACTCTACTGACATCAGCAGCTCGGTCTAGAAATAGATCAGCTTGTATAGGATCTACATCTATTTTTAACAAAAATTTGTATTTCGAAAATCAAAGTAGATTCTAGTTGTATTATGAAATTATTTAATTGCTGGATTTTCGTCAATCCAACTACTGATTAAATTTTGTTCGAAATAAATCCATCTTTGAAATTAATGATATGTATATTTATATTATAACAATGAGCGTATATAGTACTTTATCAATATTAAAGTAATGTAAAATTGCAGATTAAAGAACCTGATCCCGTACTATGGCCGCGATCCTTGGGGTGCAATCAAGTCTTGCATGTTATTCTCTTATCCAAACTCACGGCGAGTGGGGTAGGTAAGTTTTGGTTTTAGATTTATTTCGCGCCTTTCATTGCCTTCCTTCGATGTGCAATGTGATATATTCTTTTTAAAAATATATGTATTCTACTCTCATTGAATCTCATGAGGTGTGGGGTAGATAGGTTTAAGTATTTCGGGTTTAATTATTTTGGGCTTTAAACCTCGCTTTAGATCACCTCCCTCCGATATGCCAACGTATTTTATTCTCTCATTAAAACTTGCTGCGCCTGAGGTAGGTGGGTTTCACTTACTTAAAATCTAAAACACCTACATATCATTAACGAGGAGGAGAGCTCCAGAGTGTGCCTTGTTACCGATTTTTCAGTAATTTATATGAAGAGCTACATTTACAAAAGTACTAGAAAATCTTTTACGGTAGATCTAGAAAAAACACGAATAGTTTAAATACACAACTGCAAAATGTTCAAAATATTATATGACGAAACATTGCGATGACGCTCTGCACAGAGGGGCAGTACTATTAGATAAATTAAATTTTCAAACTTAATTTAATAGGTCGAGATGATTGTTTTGTGAAAATTTCTTTCAATCTTTCACAAAACCACAAAGTAGTGGCTGGATTATTAGTAGCGTTTCAAAAATGTGTAGGAAAAGTCATCGGTATTAGTAGTAGTCGGCATAGTAGAGTGCAGATAAAGTCCTACTGCCAATAAAACAGAGACAGAGAGAGAGAGAGAGAGAGAGAGAGAGAGAACACGTAACAATATTATAGGAATAATTGCTGCGCGCATGTATGTGTATTATATCTCGAGAACGGCTTAACCTACTGTCACCAATGGAAAAGGGCGTATAATTTTGCATTTTACAACGACTTTTTCATCGATTCCGATGAATGCTAAATTTGGAGATAATTAATCAAATAGAAATTACCTTAATGCGCTAGGAAGGGAAAGCGCGAAACGTATGTCTTCCGCGCTTCGCATACTACATGCTATGTACACATAATTGAAACTTTGAATTTCGGAAACTCCCGCCAGCACCCACCGCAGGTTGGGCCGGATATCCGGAGTCGACGCGCATGCGCTGTATATCCGGGCACTGGCGGGAATTTCCGGAATTCAAAGTTTCAATTAACGGTGTGTGTACGCGTCATGCCTTCCCCTCCAGTAATTTTTTAATTATTATCTCAAAACTTAACACTCATGGGAATCGAATAAAAAATCGTGAACGCTCCTTCGGTTGGTGCAGGCCATTTTGCCGTTCACGAGATATAAGCGAAAATAACTTTTGCACACTGTTTTCGCATAGAACCTCTTATTCAAGGAAGCTGCAAATTTCAAAATCGGCTTTTTCGACCTCGATTTACCAAATATCCAAAATGCAGCCACTTCCACCGCAAGTTGATTTCAGACCTATTTTTAACTGGACTATGTATCAGCAGGTACGCGATCACATAGGTCACTGTATAACGACAAAGGGCGCTGGCGTCGCGCCCATCACCTAAATATGCTGCAGCAGCGACCAGCAACTGTCCGCTACTTCTACATCATATATTATGTATTAGGTATCTGTAAAAAAGTTTTGAGTAGGAAATTATGAGACCCATATTGAGAGTAATAACATTACTACACAAAATTGTAATTTTACTATTTTAGAAATGAATATTTAACATAATGTATAGTAAGTTTCGAAGTAAATTTACACTCTTTTGTAGTAATTTTAGTACTTTCAGAGTGGGTCTCATAATTTATTCTTACTTTGAGAGTAGTAGATCCAAACATTTTTTACAGTGAATATCAACATGGGCAGCTAGCGCCACGCGCGCGCGCGCGCGAGAAAGAGAGAGTCACCTGGTTTAGAGTCTGTGTGTTTCGCGCGTCGGCCCATGCCCATGTTACCATGCATGTTGCTCGCGGATCATAGAGTGTATTATACATATACAAGCGCGGATGCGGAACGACTAGTGTGTCAGCTCAACCTGCAGCTACAGAAGCTCTCGGAGGTATACGCTTGTTAAAAAATATGCCTCTGCCTCGACGACGCCAATCGTTCGCATTCACATCCCGTCGTCGTAAGTATCCCACAGGAGCAACGCGAATTTGCTAGAGCTGTTCCGTCATCAGCTGTGAGCGCTCTCTCTCCTCTTCTCAACTCGAGAATATTATACTCTCGGCGCGCGCAGCACACAGCAGTACAGTATAAGCGCAGCGTATGTACATAGGTATACTACTATACTGTATTACTGTATAGTAGCGCCCGTGAGAGCGAGCGAGAGAGAGAAAGAGAGAGAGAGGGAGAAGAGAAGAGAGAACAAGGGAAGTGCGAGAACCTCGTCGGTCGTCGATATGGCGTAGCCTGCCAACAAGCCACTGCCGAGACGAGAGCGGTTCAGTGCTTCGAGTATATTATAATATAAGAAGAGACGAACAAGAAGAAGCGACTGGAGAGTTTTGGCGAGACCAGTGCATTATCGGTAGCGAGTCGCGCTAGGGACGCGTCACCGCTCGCAGGGTCGTCATCGCTGCTTCTTTGCATCGCGTCGTTGTTTGCCCCCCCTCCCCCCCCCCAACAGTGCTCGGGAGTGTTGGCAGTGATTGTTTTTTGTTATTTTTGTGTTTTTACTGCTGCTCTGATGTGTTTGTGATCCTTATGTGAATTTTGTGTAAAGTTACTCTGGCCGCTGCAGGTACAGCCCAAACGTAACGCACATATATACCATCAGACAACACGGGGGAGTCGAGAGAGGCTGCAGCGCGCTCTCGCTGCCTGTCTCGCTGTCTTGTGTGTGCGCGTGTGTGTGTGTGTGCCGTCACGGAGAAAAAGGGCGGCAGGCAACAGCATCAGAAGCTGTTTTGTTGCCACCTCGCCGCAATTGTGCATCACGGGGACTTTGCAGCGCGATTCTGCAACTCGCTGTTTTCATCTGCAGTCTGTTTGTCGGCCGTCGTTCTCATCTGTTTTCCGCAACGCACGGAAAAGTGCATTGGTCGTGCCCGGGGGGAGCAGGACTGACGATCAGCAGGCTACGATGATGCTTCCCGATAGCTATGGTTTCGTGCTCTTTCTTCTGCTGCTCGTACCCTACATCGAAAGTGGTGAGTTTCTCGCTCTTTTTCTCTCTCTCTCTCTCTCTCTCTCTCTCTCTCTCTCTCCTTGCCCTGCATTCTAGATTTCTCTCTCTCAGTTACTGCGGGCTGCCCTGCTTTGTTTCTCTTTGGCACCCCACCTGTCGCCAACCCCCTCCCCCTCTCCTTCACCCTCTCACATTCTCCCTCTTTTTATAATATCTTTTATACTAAGAGAAAAAAATGATTTCAACCAAACAGGCTAATATAACCATACTCCACAAGCGATTTAATCTCAACTACTTCATTGTTGACGTGATAATTTCATATTTCCTGCTCCGGTATCTCTACATACTTTCTTTTTTGTTAAAAAAATCTATTTTTTTATTAAATGCATAAAAATTCTCATTCTTGATGTAGCAAAAATTCGTTATCAAATGTATTTTACTCTATTAGGAGTAACATATATATACCCACTAGCTCTTGGTACACCAAATTTTCTTTCCAGAGAAACATGTATTGATTTTTGAGATTTACAAGTTCACTTTTTATTTCTTGTTTATTAGCGAGATATACTTAATATAATATACAAGTTACACATAAATCAAGGTATAACAAATAATCCCAGCTGCAAAGGTCTCATAAAATCTAATAAAATAGATGCCGAAATTCATTATTCTATTCAGTATTTGCACCAGGATTTATTAGAATTTACAAGATTTTATTAGTCCTTTGCAAATGGAATGGTTATGCATTCTCATTAAGCAACTCTATTTACCATAATTATAATACAAAAGGTTTCACACGGAGCAGAGCTTCCGTTAGAGTCAGTTTTTGAGGTTAAGTGGGGAACTTTTTTTATTTTCATTTGTTTATTACTACGCTCAAAAGCTCCAAATCTTTTGTGGATCGTTGAGAGCTTCAAGAAAAATGTGTAGATTTATGAGAATTAAAATGTGGCAATGATCTGTCGAGATCTAAATAATACACAACATGTACAATGTAGATACTCTCTTAATGTAATATAACCGCGCGCGCATGGTGTGCTGTATCGCGCGCGAAATGTCTATGAATTCAAACAAGAGTTAGAGAAAAACTAAAGTTTGAAAATAATGAATGTATATTAAAAGTTACTGGAGTTTCTTCTCCTTGTTGTCCTATTTTCTCAATGTTCTCTTTCTGATTTGAGTTTTGAGAATTCTCTTTTGAGGTTAAAAATTCTGCTGCACAGGCACACAGAGATCGCGGTCGCAAAAACTCGAGTCAGAAAATAACATTGTAACAACATGGCATTTTAAAAATGCTTATGGTATATAGCAAAATTTTCTAAACTATGTTTGTATCGAAATGTGTGTGTATGTGTGGTATATATATATATATGTGTGTTTTTTCATTACACCAATCAGTTGTTCGACATACTATAGCAAAATCCAGCGCGCTTCGCGCGCTCATTATTGTTATGCGCGCTTCCTTCCTCTTCGAGCTCTCAAACTTTAATAACTAATTTGTACACTCCTCTGAAGGGCATACACACATCACCAATAAATATAGACCTGTATATTCGTTTACATCACTCAATACAGCAGGCTATATACTTTTCAAATCTGTGGTTGAGGTTAACACATAATAAGTAGTATTAATTTTATAATCTCCCGGCTGATTCGACGACGATTTTGTTATAGAGATACAGTATTAAAAAAAAAGTCCAATTACAGCTGAAGAACAAGCGGGGCGATAGAACTTCATTCATACATCACTTGTTTAGCCGCAGATTGAGTCTTATAATAGTACTTCGATTCGCCATGGTGCTGTGGTGCTCTGCCATGCTCAATTTTGCCTTTATTTCATAACAAGAGAGACATGCCGACGTGCGATGTAATAGTGTGTAAAGACAGAATTATGTATGAATGATGATTGCATGATTTTTGGATATTGATGGTGTTGTTGTAAACAAAACAGTTGTCTATACAGGGCACGATAATAATTGGAGTAAAAGGAATATAATATATCAAGTTAAAATTCTAGACTTGGACAAGATTTTGTAGTCTACGTGCCAATTAATGAGCACCGTTTTTTATATAAAAGGGAGCGCAAAAAATTTAAGTACAAGAAAAGAGCGCGAATTAAAACTTAAGTTCGTTAAAAATGGATTCTCGTGTAAAAGTTGTCTGCTGCTGCATTTGCGCAAAAAGCAGAAAATTATACACTGAAAAAAATTTCTGTTCAAGTAAGGAGAATTTCGGTAAGGGAGCTACACCATTTATTTTTTATAAAATACTAATCGTCCAAAGCCTTTAGAATGCTTGGCTTTGTTAAGCGTTCAACTGTCGATTTTAAAAACTGTAATTCTATTGTTTATTTATATCACTCGCTCGTACTTTCCGACTTGTATGCTCCTCAAATTTGGCGTCTTTGCACCAAACCACTTATCGACATAATTGTATTGGTTCAACGTGCATTTTTGAAGTATGCTGCTTACAAGTTGGGAACACCTCTTCATAAATTTCATCACGAGTATATTTTTTCAAAATTGTTCATGTGGTTGTAGACTGTATTAATTTGCTGGCAAGATTTTCTTCGAGTACGTTAAATTATTCGTTAAGGCGGTTTAGAAACTTGCAGGAGGAAACTTGCAATTCGAATACCGGGTTTTACTGCTTGATAAATCGTATGAGGTGGCAGTGAAACCTGCTTCATCAAAATTACCTGATAAGACTACGCTGTTCTCTTGTGGTGTCGTACCTTTAGATTCTTTTGTCTCGATAATTTTTATTATAATTTTATTCTTGTATTACTTTATATTATTTTGTATTAATAATTTGTATAATATTGTAAATGGTGTTAAAACCCGTTAAAAGATTAATAAATAAAACAAAAGCATATTTATTGCTGATGCGACAAAATGTTATGCTTGAAGTTGCGTGGAGTTTTCATAACAAACCAGTATAGCTGTGAGAGCAATACTGATCATCGTTTTGCTGCCGAATAAATAATGGGTTTTTAAAGATATTTTATACATAGGTTACTTCACCGTAACATCAAACGTAACCAAAGCATCAATATCTTAATTTTTTGAATAGCAACTAATATCGCACTCACAACTAATAAGCGGAATAGCTGCACGAACAATAATAATAATCGTGAATGCAGAAGGAACACAAGTTCCAACAACGACACCGCGCTCCATGCGTTACATCGTTATCCCGACCTAAAATTTTGTTCAATGTAGAAAGAAAATGACGCGATTTTTTTTCGAAATTGAATAATTTTATGTCATTTTCAAATGCTATAATGCTGATTTAACAAAAAATTGTTAACTAAATCGAACTAATTCATGTAATTTTAGAAACGATTCTTTTTTTGGGGTTTAAAAGTGTTTTGTCTCCTAACTAATAACGCTGCTACTTTTTTATATACAACAGATGACGCATGTATGTATACGAAAATTTATCAAGATGAAATTTAATGAAATCAATAATCTCAGCTTTAACGAGATATGCAGAGATCGTGGTAGTATATGTGTGCTGCAGTAATAGTGACAGTTTACTCACGCGTCAGAGAAAATCAACGTTCGTTATACTGCAAGCTTCATCAGCTGTCGCCCTTGCTGCTCGTAGTAGCTGATGCTATCCTCCCATTTTACTTTCTCAGTTGTGGACAACACAGTGTGTTCGTGTGTGTGTAATTAATTAATTTGCATTATTCTTAAACTATAGGATATTCTCTATCATGTATCAATAGCCATCTAGTGATGATTTTAAAAGCAACAACAACTTTAATCAAAGGGATGGGGGATTACACAATAATAAAATAAAGTGCAGAATTTTAGCAGGTGATTTTTTACAAGACTTGTACTTGAATATCTATATATATAATTTAAATGAAGAATTATCTATGTATATAATTCAAGTGACAAATGAATTAATAAATTAATCGTTAAATAATCATGTACAAAAATGTTTGTCATCTATACGACGATTTGCATCTAGATAAATCGACTTTGAGCGCACTGTATTCGTAAAACAAGGAGCAACGAGGCCTACAATGCAGCCAAAATATGTACACACATATTCGCATTTGGATGCATTACAATAACAGAAATTACATAAAAAATAGTTCATTGAATATATTAAGAGTCAAACTAATTGCAAGACAAAAGATTGGATAACACCCGGAGGAGGAAACATGGCGGCTCGAATTGAAAGGTTGAGCGCATAGTAACCGCTTCTAGCGCTCTGCTATATTCTCTCCCAGGCGGATTGCCATTTATACGTATAGGAGAGATGGGTTGGTAGAGAGCGAGAGAGAGAGAGAATCGATCGGGCGCCGTCGGTAGCACCAGCCTTAGTCCGGTCATCAACTCGAAACGCGCTATCCGCTACTATATATTATGTATTACAACTCACCAATAGCACGCAGGCTACTTGCGCGCAGCAGATAACGCGTTACTTTTCGTGAACGTAATTATCTACTAACTATAGTATATACAAATCTCTTCTTCTTTGTTTGAGTTGATTTTTTGTGGTTTTTAATGGCATCCGGTATGAACGCTAGGTACGTCGCCAACTATATAAAGTATGACGATGATCAGCTTAATGGAAGCTGCCCTCAATGAGGTTAGATTTCGACGATGCCGGGGACGAAGACGATCATGCACTTGTTTTTTGTCTTTCTTTCTCTCCCTCTCTCTTGTTTATTTTCTTATTACTTTTATTTCTTTATTCTTTCTGCGGAGCAGATATCAGCTTTAAATGCACAATTTATCCAATTCGATAGATTCGTGCTTTTACTCTACTCTGCTTATCTTGAATCTCATTTATCAGGGTGCTCAACATGGGACAATGTGTCCGAAGGGTGGAAGGGGACTTTGCGTAAGCCAAAGTTGAAAAAAGAAACTCTACAAAGCTACTGTCATTATTCCAGTCATCTTTCTATTATATGATTCGGTGGTTTGTAGGCTTTCAAGCTTGAGTTTTTGTGTTTAATTTGCTTTTACATTTTGGCATAAAGACTGTGCGCGAAAAAAGCTATAGCAGTTGAGCGGTCAAGTATACCTGATGCACTGAGAGAAGAGTTAGGAATTATTAGTTCAGCCAAATATGATTTGGTAACTATCAACAAATATTTTTTTGCTCAAACAAAGATTTGGTTATAGTTAATAAATCAATTTGAGTCAAACATACTTTTCCCTCAGTGATGTGTAAGGAGCGCGCAGCTGTTATTCTTTTGGACACAAGATTTACGGTAATATATTAGGAAGCCAAAGAATATATAATTGCGACTTGATCGTTTAAATCTGCACAGCAACAATAAGACTGACACACAATCCAACAGCACACAATATAGAAAGGACGAAGGCTAGTGTAGTAGAAACACAACACAGAGAGCGCATATTAGTGCGGGGTTACTCGGCTATAAATTCGAAATTTCCAAAGTTTAATGATTGGATTAAGATCCCGCGAGTTTGTATTTCGGAATATTTGCGAACAAAGTTGGTATGCGCGTGCGCGCGCAAGTTCTTAACTGTTCGAAATTCTCATCAGCAGCTGACTATTATTGTGTGTGTGTGTGTGTGTGTGTGTGTGTGTGTGTGTTTCACCGCGCAAGACCGTTTGCGATCCTTACATTGAATCGTGTTGTGCGTAATTTTAATACACAACACTCAAAACCTTTGTTGAAATCATCTTCGATTTCGCCTCATTTTCTTGTGCGATTTAAATTTTAAAAATATATATCATCAATATTTTTTTTATAATATCCCTGGTAAAAACGTTCACAAATATTTATACAACACAAATAACGCAATCATAATCTATATATTATTAATAAACAAACAGTAGATTAATAAATAACACACTTTACACCGTGAAATAGGTTAATTAAATAAGCGTAAAGCGTATGTTGGGTTACATTTCGGGGTTTGCGGACCTCAGGGCTCAAGCGCGGTATATGCATGCCTGTGCCTTCAGTTGGAAATTCTATAAATTTCTCGGATTTTACAAATCATCGTACGCATGATAACAACACACATCACTACTGCCACTATAAGCTTATAAAACAGCCACAAAATTAAATTTCTGTACCCACTGAATTGAAAAAAAAAAAAAAATTGAATGTATTTTGCCAAGTAATAATGAAATAATAATTAATTAAAAATTACAGCGCGACGACTGAACGAGTATATCCGGCACTATGAGCCTTTGACCTATGACGCCGAACAAGTCCACCGCAATCACTTGAGGGCGAAGCGTTCAGTGACTCGAGACAATGCGATCACACTCAAGTTTCGCGCCCACGGTCGAGATTTTCGGTTGAGACTTAAACGCGATATCAGCACCTTCAGCGAGAATCTTGTTATCATCGGACCTACCAGTCAGCAGGAGGATCTTGATATTTCTCACATTTACGAGGGTCATCTGATAGGTAGGCAAACACTTTTTTTTCGTGTCGATGAATTTACTCACGACTAAACGCAAAATTTATCGAGAAAATGTATTTATTGGAAAAAAATTTATTGGATTGTAATATTCTACACTACATTATTTCAACACTAGGATACTAAGAGCGTTTTTTTGAAATTTTACATTTTGCAGGTGAGCCTGGCAGTCATGTATTCGGTAGTTTGAGCGACGGCATCTTCCACGGAAAGATAGTATCTCCGAGAGACGGTGCGTGGTATGTTGAAAAGTCGCATTACTATTTTGCGCCCCACGAGCGCAACGAAAGTCTGCACTCTGTCATTTATCACGAGGTCGACGTCACGGATCCTTACGAGAAAGTTCGAACAGGTACGCAGTTTGTTTTTATATATACATATATACCCTTTGATAGAGCATTGTCTACAATTTGAGCGCATAAATTCGTACAGGCGACAACTATATAAATATCACATGCTTCGAGCTTTCAGGACTCGATATCATTGCATTATATCAAACACAATCTGCTGCTGCATAGTCAAATTGACGCGAGAGACAGAGAAAGAGTAAAGGACAGTATAGAGTAGTAGTAAGGACGTTCACCGGCTAAAAATAGGACTTGACAAAATTAATTTTTATTCACTTCATTACAAAAGTCACAGCAATGGTGCTGACATCAATACTTGAGAGAAATCAGGCTCATAGATCAGTATTAAGCGATCGCAAAAATGCTATGAACGCTCGCACATTCTCTGCAGCGTACAAACAGAGGAAGGGGGTCGCGACCGTCGCGCGCGACGTGTCAAAGGTCAGTGGCCCGCGCGCCGCCACATCGCGTCCTTAGAGACCGTGACTTTAGCCGTACTTGACGTGCGCAGCGGACTACTGCCGTTGTGCGTCTCTTACATAAACCAAGTGCTGCTGCTACTGCTGTATAACCATCGTCGTGAACTGTACATGACTTCCGCTTCAATTATTATAGTATATGCGAAACTCCTATTCCGTAATCCTAGCGCTGATGGCGCACAGCCGTTTCGAAATAAGTTGATTTCAAATTTGGAAGTTAGCTAAACGGAACGTCCCTAATGTTTTGATTATCGAAATTAATCGAGTAAACTTTCAATAGATTTCCGATGCAAAGCTTTTGCTTTTAATACTAGCTTCTAAAAGTGCTTTTCATTTTTCTCCAACAATCTGCAAATAAGACGGCCGGCATTTTGGAACAGTCGGGGTTGTGGCGCCAATGTTACGAAATGCGCCCCGCAATAGACAAGTTTTAGTTGTTTATTTTAAAAATTATATTTTTAAATGCATTACAAAAGTACAACATGGTACAAATAATAGAAGATTATTATTTACAAAGGCTAGTAGTTCGCAACAGTAGTCACAGAAATAAAATAGCTTGACCGACCTCCTGCAGGTCACGAAACCTGCGCAAGGAGTAGATCAACGACCTTGGCGTTAAGGAGTTTTGACTTGTCTGCAGACTCGAGACAAACGAACGACGCGGCTTATTGAAGCATTTTCTTTCCGTCAAACTAATACATTTATTACGTCATTGTCATAGGGGACTCAAAAGGTTGCGGTATCACAGAAGAGGTGGTGGATTGGATGGAACGGCTGCAAAACTCGGCCGAGTCAGAGACGCCAGTACCTCCTCCAGCTATTCCAAAACAGCGTCATCATGAGACGCAACAGCAGCCGAGGCCGACGGCTGACGGCAACAAAAACAACGTGTGGGCCGCCACCGCGTCCGAGACGCCGGTCCACAAGTACAGTCGAGAAGCTAACCTCGCGGATGGGAGAACCGCCAGGACGCGTCGCGCTGCTCGGCCCAAAGAGGACGGAAACAAAAAAAACACATGCTCCTTGTTTATTCAGACGGATCCACTCATTTGGAGACACATTTTTGAACAGGTACTGCTTGCTGATATTTATTCATACCTGTTGAATAAGTAATCGTCTTGTAAAAATGTAGATGGATAATCATTCTATTCTTAATACTCTATATAAAATATTAAGTTTTAAAGGACATATTTATATCGAAATTGTGACGCAATATTTTCGCAAAATTGGTGGTGGATTTAATCTAGAAAAGAAATGGTTCCGTAGCTCGTTGTACCGCAAATAACGTCGATACATCAATTTTTCATTTAGTAAATCGTCGTATTTTTGTTCAACTGTGTGCAGTTGTCGTGCCAGAGTGTGTAGAGTAAAAACGAATTCAATACTATATAATGTCATAAATATTGTAAATACTAATGGTGGATCATATTGGGGTGCATCTTTCCCATATATCAGACGTCGTTTATTGAATATTATATACATGCTCTCTATTTTGCTGATCATCATCAAGTCTGTGTGTAAAATGTGAAAATGACTTTAGATTTAAAGCCAAAGACTAACTTGTGTGTTATTGTTGCAGCTGAATCACGATGAGGACAAGACGCGGGAAGAGATTTTGTCGCTCATCGCACACCACGTAACCGCAGTCAACTACATTTACAGAGACACGAAATTCGACGGGAAGATTGAGCATAGGAACATCAAGTTTGAGGTCCAGAGAATAAAGGTAAATTTGGTAGTTATTAATGCATCAGAGGAAAATTAAGACAAGAAATAGTTATTATTATTATTATTATCTCCTATCTCACGCACACACAGATCGATGACGATAGCGCATGTGGGCAGCCTCAGAATTACGGGGACCAGAACCCATTTTGCATGGAAAACATCGATGTGAGCAACTTTTTGAATCTTCACTCATTGGGCAATCATGAGGATTTTTGTCTGGCCTATGTGTTTACCTACAGGTTCGTTGATGATGATGAAGTATTATATACAACGCTGCGCACAAAAGCACAGATAAGAAAATTAACACAATTATGTTGTATGATTATTATACAGGGACTTTACCGGAGGTACATTGGGTTTGGCGTGGGTAGCCTCGGCATCCGGAGCTTCGGGTGGCATCTGCGAAAAGTACAAAACCTACACTGAGACGGTGGGCGGCATGTATCAGTCGACAAAGCGTTCACTGAATACCGGCATAATCACCTTTGTCAACTACAATAGTCGGGTGCCGCCCAAAGTATCCCAGTTGACTCTCGCTCACGAGATTGGTCACAACTTTGGATCTCCGGTAAGCAGTGCAGTGTATATTTACATGCGTCCCTGGGGGCTGAGCATTAAAGATTATAATTGTGTGTTTTATGTTTGATTGTAGCACGACTTTCCGGCAGACTGTAAGCCTGGTGGTCTCGACGGTAACTACATAATGTTCGCTTCGGCAACCTCGGGTGACCGGCCGAACAACAGCAAATTCTCCAAGTGCAGTATTGGCAACATTAGCAACGTGCTCGACGCCATCGTCGACAACAAGAAGCGCAACTGCTTCAACGCCTCGGAGGGCGCCTTCTGTGGCAACAAGATAGTCGAGGCGGGTGAGGAGTGCGACTGCGGTTACGACAACAACGAGTGCGTCGACAAGTGTTGCTATCCGCGTCAGCTCACCGTCCTCGAACGCATCAACAACAAATCGGCCAATGGCTGTAACCGAAAATACGGCACTCAATGCAGGTTCGTCTCGTATACGCCTTCTGCTGCTGCTGCACGTGACTTGAGAAAATTTGAGAAACATTTATGCATCTTGTTTTTTTCTTTCTGTTTCACACAGCCCGAGTCAAGGACCCTGCTGCTCGAGCGATCTGTGCGCGTTTGTTCCGCTCTCAGAAAATGTACAGTGTAAGGCCGAGTCCGACTGCAGCTACAGCTCGGTCTGTAATGGCAAAAGTTCTGAGTGTCCGGCTCCTCAACCAAAGGCCAATAAAACTCGATGCAACGAGGGAACTCAGGTAATAGGCCTCGCCAAAAAACACACACACATTCTCTATAGTATTATACTTTGTGAACTCGCGCGCGTGATAATAATTTTCAACTAATTTTCAAATAGCTCTGCATCAATGGTGAGTGTACGGGCTCCATCTGCCTCGAGTGGAATCTGACCGAGTGCTTCCTGACGAGCAGCATAATACCAAATATCGACAAGCGCAAACTCTGCGAATTAGCTTGTCAAAACGGCACGGATGCATCCACCTGTCGGAGTACCAGTGAATTTGCTCATCTGGTCAACTTGACCAAGGGTGGCATCAGTCTGCGACCCGGCTCACCCTGCGACAACTTCCAGGGTTACTGCGACGTCTTTCTCAAGTGTCGTGCGGTCGATGCCGAGGGGCCTCTCGCCAGACTGAAGAACATGCTCTTTAACGAGGCCACTCTTACCACCTTGGCTCAATGGATCACCGAGTATTGGTGGGCCGTACTCTTAATGGGTATTGCTTTCATCATCTTTATGGGATTATTTATCAAGTGCTGTGCTGTACACACTCCATCTAGTAATCCTAAAAAACCACCGGCAAGACATATCAGCGATACTTTAAGAAGGCCCATGAACACTTTGAGAAGAATGGTATGGCTTGATTTTTTTACCAGCGAAACAATTATTATTACTGAGCTTGCTTATAACAAAAAAATCAACATTTTTTCAGCGACATCCTCATGGTGGAGGAGGAGGTGGTGGTGCCCGAAGTGTTCCTCCTAGGCAAAGTGGTGGACACCACGGCGGAGGACACAGTTCTCGAGGCCCGAGTCATGGTTACAGTGCTGCTGCTGCTGAGGGACGAGGAGCTCAGTACTATCCGAAAGGTAGGTATGCTCTTGTTGGAGCATTATTCGCTTCTCATTGTTTTACCACCACGCCCTGAATAAGCAACAGTTTATGAATCGAGAGAGTTTGCTCGTCCAATAATTTATATACTATAGTATGCAAATCATTATAATCATCATCATCATCGTCGTCATCATCATTCGTAAACTGCGCGCTTTCGTACTAATACACTTTTCTCTCTCATTGTGTACGTGCGCAACTACATGTGTGTGTATGTTTTCTTCCTGTTTGCATTTTTCTCGCATTGATTGCCGCGCGCCCATCATCGCTCACCCCGACACACTATCATGTTATGAGCTGCAGAGGTGAGCATGGGCTCCATACTTTCTATATGCTCTTGTAAAAGAAGCGCATGCTTGGAAAAACCTATATGTGCAATACAGATCTGCTTCTTCTGTGCATGTTTATATTATATTGAAATTAAAACTAGAAATATTTTCTCATTTGTTGATCGAAAATTTGTGTATAATTTGCAAACTGCACAAATAAAAAAAAAATATAATTCTCTTGACATTGGCATGAACTTGTGTCTGAAATTTTAAACAGGATATCGCTCGGTTCCCACAGCTAGTGCGCCACCCGGGCACAACACATCAGCAGCAGGCGGTGGTCCCAGCTCATCATCAGCAGGTGCTCCAAGCGGTTACCCCGGCGGCCGTAACAGCGCTCATCACCACCCCGAGCTTTACGCAGGCGCTTACTCGGGCTCCGGGGGGGCAGGAACACCTCCTGTCCGCAGCTCAGCCTACGAGATGAGGCATCACAAACTCTGACAACCTCAATAGCAGCTCGTCCCGGGAGCCACTTTTGCCTAAGCAGCAGCTGCCGTTGTTAAACTGCAGCAGAGTCAACTGTCGATAACAGATAAATTATATCTTTGCGATAGAACTAGAACGAGCATAGACAGAACAAAAGAGATACGGGGTGGGGGGGAGGGAAGTTCTTCATGCCAAAATGCTACATTTTTACTCTACGTTCTCGATTTACTGTTTTTATGCGTATAGTTGGTTGCGCGCGCAAGTTTTTTTTTAATTTTATTATAACCGGTGATTGCAATAATAGGCTTGAAGAACCAATTGAACTGAACTAAGAGAAGAGTTGTAGAATTAAATATATGAGAGAATTCCTCTGACCTACGCCAAGGTCGCAATCTACGTTCATTGCTTTTTGGCAGATTTTATTCTAAATGACTGTTTTTTATTGATTGACGTTTACCTCTAGGGGAAAAAAACTTTTGCGCACAATGAATCAACCTTTTTTTATTACAAGGTTTAGAGTGGGGGCAGAAACCTACTGTTTATCTGTCTAGGCACGGTATGACGTGCGATTCCAGCAAAATTGCACAAAGCGACCATGCAGAACGTACAGCTTCATTATAATCATTTGCTCTTTACCTGAAAAATTTGTTGTACGTTCAAAAGGCAGTGAGTTTAAACGCGTTAATACGACTGTCTGTGCGCAATCTGCCAAAGCAAAGCTGTAGCTACTTTACCAAACTATCCAGGTCATTTGCTTGATCTCTGTACCATTATGATGATGTGTAATGATAAACACACACAAGTTGTGTACAATTATTATTATTATTTGATATGCCATCATTTTCATTATTTAGGAAAATGTGCGTTGAGAGTGAAAGTAATGAAGGTGGTGACAGATGGTCGATGGTAGTATTATGCGAAAAAACGCGAATATTGATTACATTGATGGTTGTTGTTAGCATTCTCATCGATACGCATACACCAGTACCGTCATGATTACTTTGCTCAATATTGCTAATTATTTATCACACATTTGTGGCAAGATTGTTCTATGAGCTATACATGTATAAATACGATCAAGCTGAACTTTTTAATAATAATAATAATTAATAATAATAATAGTAATAATAATAATAATTATAGCAATGATAATAAACAAGAGGGCTGCAGATCGATCTTTAATGTACTAGCTAGTAATCTTTCGCGCGTCAGTTCGATGGCTCTCAGTATTGTAATAATATTGCGTCGTCACTTAAAAATTTTAAGGCTGATGAAACGTGAAACACGTGGCGCACTTTTTATACTTTTTAGAAACCTTCGTTGGGTTTTCCAGTAATCTTTTATTTTAAACAAATTAACTAAAAAGTGACTAATATTAATGAATAAAAACTATTATAAAGTGGGCACCAAAAATAGGTTATATGGCTATAATATGTGTTGATTCACTTGAAATTACACAAGTTGAAATAATTTAATGTTAATCAAGAGATATCATAGCTGCGCATATAATCTATTGTGCAAATATGAATAGCGTTTTTTTTCTCCTGGCGTTGTTATTTTCGTCATGGGACTCTAGTAGTAAAACCTTTTTAATACAACTTTTTATGAGAATAATTGCCGCCAAAATTCCTCATTAAAAATGAAAATTTGTTTGCACTTATTGCGCTCTGATGACTGAAATAATTGTCTTTATATGTTATATATTCACATTGTATAAATAAAATTACATTATTTTTCTCTAGTTTAATCTATTCAAGTCCATTGGGGCAATTGCAAAGACATTAATCGATGGCGATCTTGCGATTTTGTTCTTTCCAGTGCTTCTGGAACTTGTGTGTAATATAGCTTCGTATGCATTGTGAAACATGAGCATTATTCTTAATAAAAAGTATGTAGTGCGCGTCCTCGAAAGAAGCATCTCTGTGACAAAAACTTACATTGATTTTCTTGATTCGATGACGCGTGGATACGTGTGCATACTCTATTGATTGAATACTCGTGTCTCTTCAATGTATGCTATAGAGCCAAAATATTGAGATACAAGAGGAGGGAAATGTACAATATTACTAATGACGCTATGTAATTTTTAAGCATGCGCAAAGCGGAAGAATTTAGAAATACTGATTGAGTATGAAGAGGTGAAAAGAGTGAGAGAATGAGCGAGCGAGCGAGCAAGAAACCAGTGAAAGAGAGCAGAATGTGTATACCTGTGTATATATAGATTGATATTACATATTTTAAATAAATAAAAGAACAAAGATAAGATTCGCGTATAAATGGTGGCAAAGTGCATGACAACATAAAAAAGTATGAATTAGTAAATAAAAATATATTTGTTTTTTCTTTATATGATAAAAGTGTATTATAGCGAATGTATTATTCTGTATTTTGTATCATCTCTGAAGGGAAGAGGGTAACGTGATCGACGTGCGAATGTACATGAACGAGCTGCACGTACTTTATAGGGGGTTTTTTGTACATCAATTTTATGCGCGCAGTATGGCCAAGCACTACTAGTAGTGACGAGAGTATCAGCTGGTCTCTTTTATCAAATCTTTAGGTACTGATGATATGCAATTGGCTCATTTTACTTTAATTCACACTGCCAATAGTATACGAGTACAACAAAAATTATACGCGCTAATTCACTGCCATACATGTTTTATAAAGATTATACGTTTAAATCACAGATTAATTGTCAAAGAGAAAATGTTACTAATATTACCCTACTACTATACTTGAATTAAAAATGGCGGTTCAGAAACAGAAGACAGGACTCTCGTGATTGTGACTTGTTGTGTTAAAATCTTGCTCGTTTATGCGCTAAAATGTAAGATAATATAAAGGTCCCATTATATGTTTAGGCTCTGTTATTGGGTAATTTTAAAGAGGTTCTACCGGTAATAAAATTAAAATTTCGTATGCAGGGTGTACTTCTTTTGTGCATCTAAAGCATTCAGAATTACGATTTTGTTTTTTTTTTTTTTTCATGCCTGCGAAAGTAGCGTAAAAAATTGTGCATTTGAACAAGTTTGAGCTCAAGCCGGGAAAAATGGCATTTTATAATTTTATAATTTATCTAGGAAATAAGCTTATGCTTCATTTTTTTCAACTAGTGATATAAATAATACAAGGATTTTCAATTGTGTGTATTGTGTAAACGATCACCTACACAAGTTTCATGCATGAAAAAGTCCATTTCATGAGCCTTTGTTGGGCTCGGGCTGAATACCTCACCCTCGCTTGAAATAGCTCACTTTCTCCCCTACACTATTATAACGAACATTATTCATGGGCCAACCAACTTGTAACAAAAATTAATTGAATACAAAAGAAAACGTACATTCAACTTGAGAGAAAATGAATCAAATTAGCGCGTCGGTATGAAAATTTTATGTAATTTTATTTGGTCGAAAGTTCATCTCTAGCATAGCGTATATCTCGCGAATAAACCACCAATAAAAGGGACAGACATTAGTGTTGTATTAGCGCGCATACGGTAGAACCTCCTTAAACTGAGGATCGGATGACGATTGAAAAGAAAAAGAAATGTTAAGAGAAATAGTCGGCGACAGGTGTTGTTGTTAATAAAATGTAACTACCGATCCTCTCTCATAAAAAATTGCATGTATTCACCGACGAGATGCACACTATACTCTATCAATTGTACATAGTGTCGACAGGGGAGAGTGAAAAAAAAGAGTAAAATAGGGGAACATAAATTAAATAATTATATATTTTTTCTATCGATCCAAAAATAACGACTTGCGTCAGTCGTCAGTCTGACAAATATTTCCGCGCATTTGATTTAGCATCAACTCTGTGGGATAGTTTATAATTTTGATTGATCCGCAATGTTCTCTGCGGACTCGACGTCAAATTATCATTTCCATTAAATGTACACTCGACATTTCCTATTGAAAAGATACTTGGATATATGCACCAGGTGGCCTTTATTTGTTTCGTTAATTGTAAAATACGATAATTGCGCATTTTATATTATTATAGCGAAAGTGTCGATGGATATACGTTATAATGCTTATGCATTATACAAAATTTGCAGAATAATTTTCACGTACCTACGATAATAATTATAAAAATGTGGCACACTGACCAATTGCGCCCAAGTGTAGAATCGGAATGCATTCCCTTATTCCGAAACTGAACCGAAGCATGTTTAGAACGTGGGGCGTGTATTAAAAATATTATCAATGAAATATGATTGTGAATATCTCTTGTGTTACGTTAATGTGATTACAAAGACATTGTAAAGAATTAAATAAAGCATACATTTTACATTTATTAAATTGTCAATTTTTAACGAACACACACACACACAAGTCCTTAATATATCCTGTCGCAATATTCTATTTCTTGATTTCGCAGTCTTTCAGAAATACTGTTTGTTCAAGGAGTGCATGGAAGCAGCAGGTCAAGGAAGCCGTTGAGAACACCAAGGAGAAATAAGCTTTAGTCGTTTAGATTTTGTATAAATGACTTTTTGAGTGAACACCTTTTGTATTATGTTTTTTCTTATTGTATTTCAAGCGACTGCCATACGTTATACTAAAAATATTCATCATTTCTGTTATGCAATAAACTATATAGTTATTTTCATTTGACACACATGACACCTGCCAATCTAATAAAACATTTAATATATCATCTTGTAAATGGCTGCGTTTTCGCAGGCTAACCAGTGCATCTTCGATTTTCGTCATATTCTCTTCATCGACATTTAAACCGATGCGAAGACGGTGATGTATGAAGCTGATGTCTTGAGGATCTTCAAAATAATTTTTCAATGACACAATATTAAGTGTGCCATGCATATTGTAAGAATAAAGGAAATATAGCAAATTAAATGATTACCGTCGCAAAGTTGATGAAATTCATCACATACAATCCGGCTCCCGACAGCTCACAAGGTCTCGAGCATCTCAACGACATGAATCGCAATAGATTTTGACACTTCAAGGAACTGTTGTACCAATCGTTAAGATACCTAAAACAACATCTCATGTGAAATGAAGAATATCGTGAGTTTGAAGGAATGTACGCTTACGTGTCTTGAAAGATGTCACCACTAAAATTGATCAACTTCTGTGCTGGCCACGTCAGATAAAAAATGTGCAGCAGCAAGCCAACCAAAACCAAAAAATATCTTATGCAGTCCAAGGGTCGATGTAGCTTCATCACGATCTGCACAAATGATGTGCGAAATTAAACCGTTTCATGTTATTCATTGCAACCAAATCATATACCCACTACCCACTATAACTGAGGTCGCTGTCAAAATGCCTACAGTAGCTCCGATTTCTAGGAAAAAGTACAAGGAATACGACGTTTGAATAATCTGAGTGTATCTGAGAAAATACCACATTATTGATTGAAGAAATTGTTAAAAAAACTTGATCGGATTAATTTAAAAGCAGCTCAAACAGACAGCTTACTTTAAAATTTCCTTGTGTAAAAGAACCGCTTTGACGAGGGCAGCGTACGCGTAATCGCCTCCGTAGTGCTCGGCGTAGGTTTTCTCAACCATCTGCATCCCACAGGATTTGTTGAAGTTCTTTAGTCGATATCTAAAAACTCACATGCATAGTTAGCCGTTAAATAGAAATCATAGCTTTCAGTGTTTATTTATAAAAAATACCTACTTGCAAATTGTGAACAATCCTAAGCAGTGCTCTACGATCGCCGCGTACATGGGGTCGGTCGAGCACATTATGAAGACTGTCAAAGAACAGGCAATGGAATCGAATAAATAAATTTGAAAATAGTAGTCGTATTCGTCGACAAGATAATCCCCATTCAGTATGAACATTCGAGC